>JAOEGS010020283.1:29688-50620 GCA_025447755.1 Corythornis vintsioides
GCTCAGGCAGGGGGGTTGGACTAGATGATCTTCTAGGTCCCTTCCAACCCCTAATATCTATGATGATTCTATGATGAATGTACAGGAGGATGGTTCAGATCCTCAGCTGGTGGAACGAAGCCTCCACCATTGGTTGCAATGGAGATACTGGAATTTACCCCAGCTGAGGCTTCAGCCCAGTTTATGGATATACTGTTGATGCCAAATAGTGACTGGACACTAACTGGGAAGCAAGGAAGCTGGCACAGGGAGATGTAATCTCTTTGGATTTCTTCAGGAAACAATGAATGAAACATAGGTAGAATATATTTGTAAGGACACACTGCCATCAGAGGGCCTGGCAAGTGGGTTGGACTGATGATCTTTTAAGGTCCCTTCCAACCCCTAACATGGGATTCTGGGATCTAGGTACAAGGAAAATAACTCCACATTCATTCTTGTATTGTCATGTCCTCAGATGCTCAGCCCAAGGTCCCAAATGAGCTAAAAAATGTTTCTGTGCAGGAAAAAAAAAAAAATCTCTGAATGAGTTACACTGGGTTTACATGGAGCCTCAGGTACTCCCAGCCTGATCTAAAGATTAAAATAAGGAAAAAAAAATAATTATTTGGATATTTTCTGGATTCTATTGGAATGTCTTTGCTCCCAGAAGATAATCTATTGGTAATGTTGCATCTGCAATTAATTCTGAGTGAAACTGAATGCTCACACACACTCCCTGATCTGAATTGGAAGAACTGGGACACTTCCAAGTCATTTTCAAAATGCCCCCTGCCACCCCCACACCCCATATTTCAGTGTGCACCAGCTCTGATGTCTTTAGTTGCCAGTGCAGAATTTTGTACTGGAAAATATATGTATCATGCAAACTCTTCTTTTAATACCTTTGCATTTGAAGATCTCAGTGGTTAAACCATGAATTGTGTTAGAAGTAGAAAGGAAAGGTTGAAAGCTGTAAGTGAGGGGGAAAAGAAAAAAAAAGGAAAAATCAGGGTCACCTGGTTACAGTCAGACAAAAGCCACATTTCAAAAAAATGTACCCTGTAATTTAGTCAAAATGGAAAGGACAGGAAAAAGGTCAATATTGTTTTAAATGAGACTAACAGCTTCCTTTATGTAATGGGTGAACTCCAGTGTGTTTCCGGATGATTGGCAATTTAGCTGCTCGGGGGAAAAAAAAAGGTTAAACTTATCAGCACACAAAAGTGCCAGCAATTTATTTCTGTCACTTTCCTACAAATTAACCTATTTTAAGGCGTTCTGAACCTCATCAGCAAGCCCAGGTGTGGTTGGGAATGAGGGTCACCACCGGGTCCACGTGCACAGGGGTGAACGTGACAGCAGCCCCGGGAGGCAGCAGCCGTGTATGGAGGATGAGACTGGTGAGGAGAGAGCTCATATTTACAGAATGAGTAAGAGATACTCAACACTTTCTTGAATGAGCAGGGTTTGCTCAGCCCCAGAACCCCTGTGGACCCCAACGTCTGATGCTCTATGTCAATCTGCAAGCTGGGAAGGTGCAAGGGCTGGATGCTCCAGGGCTGTGAGCTCTCATGGCTCTGGTCCTTCAGAAGATTGTGAAGGGCCTGGGTTTTGTGTTGAATAACCCCTGGTTTTCAGACACAGAGAACATGGACAAGCAGAGAGAAGTGTGTCTCTGACTCTAGCCCCTCACACACCTTTGCATACCCAGTTCAGAAACCTTGTCCCATATCTGTGCTTAACTGGGTTTCTTAGGCTGTAATCCCTAGAGACAGCACAAAGAAAACCACCTCTTGTGCAGCCACCACATCTGTCTGCTTTGCTGTCTGTCTGTTGAACATGTGTTTATAGCTTTATGGACAGACATAAAGTTGGGGTCCCACCAACAGTGACAGTGTCCAGTGGAGATGGCACACAGCTGATGAGTGTGCCCAGGTAGGGAGGTTTTCCATCATCTTATATTTTGACAGAGCAGCTATTGATCAGTCCCCATTGATCTCCCCCACCAGACTGGTTTGGCTTTAAGCTGCTCCCTTCCCTGTTTGTGTATCTCAGTGGAAGGACAAAGCAGGACTGAAGAGGGGACAGTCAGCAGCACGGGTTGGGAAAGTCTCCTGGCATCATGGCCACACAGGAATTGGCTGGGAAAGCTGGAGAAATGGCACAGATGGATCCAGGGAAGGGGGCATGTTCAAACCCACCTCCACGAGCCCCTGAAAGACACAGTTCCCCACCGAGGGGAAGGAAAAAGTCAGAGCAGAAAAGTAACAATTTTTTTCCATCAACTTATATGAAAGACATGGGCTTTTACAAGAACCACCAGCTTAAAGGAGACCTTTAGCATTAACATTTTCAAACAACAGTTGGGTTTTCCTTTCCATGCTAATTACAGCCTTTCTGAAAGACCAGAGCAGGGCCTCCTGTCACCCTGTGTGTACCGGGGTTGGGCAAGGATCTCTCACACAACACTCTGCAATTTCTGCAGAAAAACAGCATAATTAATTTAAACATAATAGCTACAATTTTCAAGAGGACCTACATGAAAGGCTGTGGGTGAAGGTTCCCACACCATTTGTGGCCAGAAGTTTCCAGGGTTTTGATGCTGAGAAGCAGGGTAGTGCTGATCTTTCTGAAAATCAGGTTTTTTTTTTACCTTGTGCTGCCTCTCGAAGGGAACATCAACTGCTTTCATCTAAATCACTCAGTCTCAGGGCCCTTAATGGCTTTAAGCAGTGGTTTCCATTTTAAAACACACCTAGCAGATAAAGCAGCAGTCTTTCAATATCTGGATAGTTTTTAGTGTTGGTTTTAAATACAAGGATGCTTGACCAGCTGCTCCAGACCTTAACAAGGCTCTTAACGATTGTTCCAGGTACATCTACTGGGGAATCTGCCACTGAGTTAATCAGTGAAAGATGCTTGACACGGTGATGTTTTGATCTTTGAGATTTCCATGAACACTTACAGAGCCTTTTTTTTTCCTTCTCTGACCATTTAAAACATCACCATCAATGTGTATCCTTCATACCCAGATTACAACTAATTACTGCCTGATAGCAAAATGCTGACCTCAGATTAGCAGTGAAGACCCCTGTAAAATTTACAGGAGTATGATTTCAATTCAGACCATTAAAATATTTTCATTGCTTCTTCTTGATCCTTTATATTCTTGAATACCTGGTTTTGTCTACTACAGAGACCATCACTTCTGGTGATACAACACTCTCCTGATTACTCTCATAGATGGTCAAGAAAAAAGACTGAAAAGATGAACTATTTTCGAGTGATGAGCTTTTAAAATGTATCTTTTCCATCTAAATAATGCAGCGTAATTATCTTTTAATAAGAGTGGCAATCATAATAAGATGTGAAACAATCTGCATCAGGAGGAAGGGGCTGTAGATTTCCATTAAAGTTTTCAGGGTCAGGTGATGTGCCTGGTGTAGAAAAGACCAGCTTAGGGAGAAAATTGGGAAGGCTGACTTTTCACTCACTGTTTTTCCCCCTCTGGTAGGAGACAGTCAGGTGGCAGCTCATGTTAGCAAAATATTAACTCCCAGAGGCCTTTAATAACGGCCTTCAGTCATCCTAGAAATGGTAAGAGGGCCAATTTTGCAGTCTAGGGTCTTTGAATCAGTAGCTTTTCATATTGCAGTTGAGGCACAAATAACCATTGTATCTGCTGAAATGATTTTGATCAATTTATGTATTCACCAAGTGGTGTCACTACCACCGTTCTCGCCATCGCAGTGCTGGAGGAGCTAAGATTGGAAGAACTTGACAGGATAATTAAGTATGAAAGCAGACTGGATTTAGCAGGACCCCAGTGAGTCAACAATCCTGATTGTTTCATCATCTCGGCTTTGTGCTGTTCATATCTTATCAGATTAGATAACAATCTGGTATAGCTACGAGTTGAATTACCATGTTGAACTGCACAGTTAGACCACATGAAAAACATCAATACACATTTAAATAAACCCATTTTCAAACTCAGATAAGAAATGGCCAACCTCTACAAATCAAAGGCATATCCTCAGGCTAAAATAAAGAGTGGTCTGATTACCTATTCAGTTATATCAAAGTGCAACAATCAAATGCTATTGCCAATATAACGCAATGGGTCTTATAGCAGAGTAGTAGGGGGAACAGACTGCCTTCCCATGGCAAATTCCAGAGCTCAAAATCATGGGAGGAGAACATCAGAGGTGAGGAAAGGCTGCAGCCAGGTAGTTCCCACAGAATGGAATGCTTTCAGTGGCTCAGAGCCTCCTACTCCTCCCTGCAGCACTCACAGAGATGCTGCTCTCAACTTACAATGCAGAAGCTCGGAGGGTCTCCAAGCAGCAGGTCACTGCTTTTCTAACCTCTCCTTTACCCTCCCTGGACACAGAGTCTCTGATAAGAGCACACAAACACTGGACCTCCTATTCCTTCTACCTCTCAGAATGATCTACACTCTTCCAGAAGCCACATTTTCCCACTGAAAACTGTCCACTCTCTTCCCAATGCCACCCACAGATACAGGTAGTCAGATGTGACCTCCTGGGAAGTGGCTGGATTGTGGTACCTGCAGGAGCCTTTCCTGAAGCAGCTCTGGAAGGGGTGGTAGGTGACAGGAGCAGGAGCTGGCCAACCTATGAGGACACACAAATGCTCCCACATCCCAGGCATCTTGCAAGGAACCATGGAGACCTCCCCTTGGAGACCTCCTGCCCTTCCTTTTTCATCCCTTCTTGTCTATAACAGTATCAGAACCAATCCGTTTCTACTTGGAGGAAGGTAAATTTTTCCAAGTTGCCTCTCAGGGTCTCACTTTCTCTTTCCCCTCAAAACACAAAGCTCCTTCACTTTGATCTCCTGATCTCCTATTTCCTATTTCAGTAACACCCTGGCACACGTAATGTCTCCCCTGTCACAGGGGATGGAGGGCTTGAAGGGCTGAGCTCTTTCATCCAATTCACATGGCTAGGAAGTGTATTAATGAAAAAGAAATTATTTCTGATTTGTCCTGGGCTGAGGAGGGAATTAAACCCGGAGAAGTTCAGTTTGAGATGAATATGTGGCTTTTTAAATCACACTCACAGTTTCTACCACCCCACCAGATCCTGATGTCAGGAGAAATCCCGCATTAAAGAACCCTATTGTTAAGAATTACTATCGAACTAAATAAAATTAAATGGGAAGCAATTTTCTTTAAGTACTACCAGTCATTCCCCTTCCTCCCTGCTCCTTTCCCCACCCCTCGTACATTATCCTCTGATCTTTTATGCAGCTATTTGCAAACTAACCATTAGTTGTCAGTCTCCAGCCATGCACAGTGGAGCCGGCAGCCCGAGCACCCCGCGGACACTCCGGGTGTCATTGGGCACTGGCAGGACCATGGGGAGCCCACACAGGGACACATGTGATCCATGGAGCAGGGAACTGATGTTTTTAATCTAGGCTGTCTGGAAATAACTCAGATAAGGACCTCAAACTTGAGCTCCTCTCTTCCTGCTCTGCTTCCAGTCAGCCAAGCAGATGAGCTGGTTTCCAGCTGTGGCACCAGAACCTCTGGCAGCATTGCCAGGGTGGAGAGAAGGGCACGTGCTGCTGGAGGAGGCTTTTGCACTTTAGTTTTCATCAGTGGAAAGGAAAGAGTTAGGGGAGGAAAGGGACTTAAGCTACTTTTTCACGTTAGACCAGTTGTCAAAGTTGCCTCTGCTGAAAATGCTTTTTGATCACAGCATTTAGAGGGAAAACAGGGAAGGAGAATATATTCCCCATAAATATTTATATGTCAGTAAAACAGCCCATTGCATTTTATATATTTTTCTGGAGAACTCTCAGCTGGGTTTTCTCAGAAGCTCTTTGGCTGCAGATTAGGTCCCAAAGCAAAGAATATCCACAGAGTTCTGGAGTTCATGGAAGCTGGCTTGGCAATGTGCAGCATCCTCCTGCTGGGATGACTGGTCTGCAGGATGCAAGTTTGGATGGTAAAAAATATGGGCTGTGGATTTTCTGGGCACTCCTCTTGAAAAAGAGCTTGTTCTAGGTAATGAGAAAGGAAAGCATCCGAGAGAAAATACTTTTGGTGAGCTGATGCTGGAAGAAGATGTGTGAATAAACCATAACTTGATCTGTTAAACTGTTATCTGTTCATGGCTTATATACTCTTCAGGATATGGTTCATCTGACCAGGAATGGTCAGAGAACAATTTTCCCCAAGGATCACAGTGTAAGCTCAGAGAATAATTGATTTTCTGAATGGTGGCCAAGTTGCAGGGATGTGTGCAACTGCACTTCATTTTGGGTCAAATGGAGCATGTTGTGCAATCCAAAATGAAAAGTCTGAGTCCTAAACCTTCCTTTAAAATTTAGTTTAGCCAGAGCTGAAAAAAACCCCTATGAACTAGAACTTTTGAAGTATATAATTTAGGAAATTTCTAAAAAATAAAAAAACCCTAAATCCTATTTCAATGTTTTAACCTTTGCTAGTTAAAATGATTTATAAATTAAATCCATATTTAGAGACCAGCTTGATTAATGTTGATTCTGATTTTTAGTGTGTAAACCATCCATCCATCCAGCACATTCTCTGGCACAATCAGTTGTGATGGCGACTGAAGAAAAACCCAAATCCTGATGTTGCAATCAGAGATGGTGACATTTCAAATCCACCAGCTTTCCAAGGACAGAGGAGGAAGAATTCAGCTCCTGGCTCCAAGTAATTCAAAGGATTTCCTCTGTGATTCTTCCAGAGCAGATACTTGAAGCTCAGTTCAGCAGCCTGTGAACATCCAGTCCTTCATTCTCATCCCTTTTGTGGGTGTTGGCACCATAAACCAACGTTTTCCCTTACATGTCCCTCACACCCTTATGTGTCTCAGGTGGGATGTCCAGAAATCAGTCAACACCTCAGTTACAATGGATTTTTTCTCCAAGCTTTCCTAGATCCCCTCATTCAAATCCCCAGGAGGTGACACAGAAGAGAGCAGCCTTGGGGATGAACTTCAGGGTATTTTCCAACCTCACTGATTCCATGGTTGTGAGGTGGAGAATCTGGCTGTCAGCTCTCATTATATTCCCCTGGACTTCTGCATACGAAGGGTAGAGAGACAGTTCCAAAAACAAGGGGTGAGATACCAAGGAGACAATTACAGATGGGAAACAAAGACTTTATTATTATTATTATTATTATTATAAATATATACATTAATGAACTAAACTGACAAAGCTGTGCTTGAGAAAGGAGTAATTGCATCTTTAATAATATTAAACCTGACACCTGCCTCGGCCGATAACACACAGTCCTGACACTACTTAGCTAACAATTAGGACACATGAAAAGGGTGAAGGGGAAAACAGTATTAAATTGAATCTGCATTTTAAAGAACATATAAAAATAAAAAGAAAATCTGTTAATTGTCTAACACTTTGTTAATCAGATCAGGAATGGAATTTTAAAATAGTTTTTTTTTTTTTCACTGAAAAAGGTATTAATTATGATTTCTTCCTGAATCTCATATAGGAGAAAAATATATTGAGGACAGCAATGGTGCTCTTAGAAAGGCTATTTATTAATAAAAGGAGAAAACCCCAATGCTAATTGGTATCACAAGCACAATTAGAAGAGATGTTGTCCTCCATTTGAAAAAGAACAGAGAGCTACATAGCTGAAGGATATTATTGCAGAATGATGAACTGTTCAAAGGTAGGAGTGAAAAGGAGGGTCTTTTCTTTAATGGTAAAATGCCATGTTATCTTGTTTAAATGGCATAACTTTGCAAAAGACTCCATAACATTTCAACCTTTTAAAATGTCAGGATTAAAAAATACATATCACAAATCACTCCTTTATACACTTCCTTTCTTTTTTATTTTTTTTTTTTCCTTCTTTGGTGGTTTTCTCTATTTTTTTTTTTTCTTTTTCTGAAGGGCTTATGTAGAACTTGCAACTTCAAAGGCAAAAAAAAAAAAAGAGGAAAGGAAACACAGAGATGGTTCAAGGTGATCTTGAGCCTCGTGAAACGTAAATAGATGTAGAAGCAAATTGGGCTCTGCAGGGTTTCCTCCCCTCGGTGTGCACAGTGGTCTGGGGCTGAAAGAAAAAGCAGCTCCATCCCACCAGCTGGGTGGATATTGTCCCTCGCTCTCAGGGGCTGGAATGGGAGGTCCTCACTCTGCTGAGCACTTTTCCTGATTACAGGAGAGCCGGAGTAGTGACACACAGGGCACTGCGTGGAGGTGCCAGGAGGTTGGGGTTATTTGTTTATTCTGTGGAAGGGCACCTTAATCATCACCACTATGTTGCTTACCCCTATTTATTTAGTTAGTTATTTTATCTTCACACTCACACTTGGGTTTCTTTGGGGATAAAAATCTGTGGCTCAGTGTAACAAGAGAAAATGTTTTTTTCTCAGTTTGCTGCCTGAACCACAGAGAAATATTTTATGATCACCTGTTTTCTAGCAACAACGGTGACAAAAACCAAAGGTGGAAAGAAAACAGACTTTAAAAATTCCTCATGCAAATGTCAGAAGCTGGCTGGATGGTGGAGCCTCCTTCTTGTCTCAACAGACAGATGAGAGTGCAGGAGAAGTTGAGGAGTAATCAGAAGCAGGTTGAGCCCCTGGCTGGCAGCAGGATTTGCTGTTCATTTCCAGACTGGCCACAGCTAACAAGTCACCAAAATCTTCCTTGAAAAAAATATTTTTTTGAGTGGAAATCCTTCTTTTGCTCACTCAGGGGTTTTGCAGCTGCTTTCAGTGGGGTCATGAGTGTGCTTTGGCTGTGGACTCTTTCTGGAATAGGATTGAAACGTAAAAGGGAGGTGGGGACTCACCCAGTTTCTGATTTCTCAAGGTTGCTGCCCATGACTGGAGGGAAGAAGGGAAGGTGGAGCTGCCAGTCCTGGTTCTGCACTGGCCTGGCTAAATAAACTCTGACTTCAGCCTGGCACACTGAGCAGCACCAGATGTGACTTTGACATGCAGCGAACGATGGCAAAGCCAAGAACCCTGAACCAGGAATTCTGATTCAATTACACCCAGAATATTCTGCCAATAATCCATCAATGCATCTATTTAAATGTATGTGTGTGCATATAGACATATATTTGCACACACTATATACACATGTTCACATGTAGATGTGTATATTTAGTTGCCTAATTCATTGCTAGATAGAAAACCACACACTACTGTTGCACTGAGTATCTGAGAACTCAAATGACTTTAACTTAGCTTGATCTGTGGGGTTTTTTTTGCAATATATGATTGTTCCTCTATCAAATAAACCATTGCACCTCTATGAAATAATCAAGGCCATGGAATATATGCAACGGAAGCATATGCATTTATTTATACATATATAACATCTTATAGCTATACATATAAATGGATTAGTTACAAAGAATTTCTCAAAATATCGTGACAGTTCATCATATTGAAGGTGCAGCAGTTTGCTTAAAATGACACTGTTGAGCCCCGAGGGTCTTTTTTAATAAATATATTTTTGGCTTCTGCCTTCTGGAAATCTGCACCAGGCTTTGAAACTCCTGAAAAATTGATTTGCTTTTTTATTGCTGCTTAGCCCACACTACAGGCTGGACATATTTTCTTCTTTTAATTGAATCTGCCCGTTACATGGCACAAGTGCTAGGACATCAATTTAATATCTAGATTTTTCGTGAGCTTTCAAACACTCAGACAAAAAAAAAAAACTTCTTTAATATGGTTGGATGTTCCTATTTTGCTCCTCAGAGTTTTGATTTGTATATTAGCATTACAGTAGCTGTCCAAGTTGTGTGATATTCCTTGGGAGAAAAAGATAGAACACACTAGAGGAATTTTTTTTTTCCTTTTTCTTCTTTTATTTATTTTTTTTTCCCTGCTGCTTTCCCTCTGTAGCTTATCTTCTTAACAAAGGCAGGACTAGAGCAGGTTTCACAATCTGAGGAAAAAGCACTTTAGCTGAGAGCTGCACCAAGGGGTAAGAACTGAGAGCAGATAAACATCCCCACATCAAGAGGCAGCGCACTGCATGAAAGCAGTGTGAGTGAGGAGGGGCTCTCAAGAGCAGCCAGGGGAGTCTCTGGCACCAAAGGGGGGTTCTGCCCTTTGCTTCTGCCATCATCATCTCAGGGATGAGAGCTCACCTCGCAGAGGTTCAAATCAGGCTTGTAAAGGAAAGCAATAATGCCAAGCCAGCGACCTAGAAGAATATCGGAGAGCCCAGCGTGCCCAAGCCCAGCTCCTGAAGGATCTGGGAGAGGTGGAGTCTCCTGTTTGCAATCAGCAAGGGTAGTTCTAAAGCAGCAGCTCAGACCTGGGCAGACAGGGACTTGGGTGAAGGTGAGAGCTAAGGAGTAAGAGCTTCTGACAGAGTACTGGAATGGGCTGCCCAGGGAGGTTGTGGAGTCTCCTTCTCTGGAGACATTCCAAACCCACCTGGATCTGTTTCTGGGTGACTCAGTCTAGGTGATCCTGCTCTGGCAGGGGGGTTGGACTGGATGATCTTTCTAAGTCCCTTCCAACCCCTAACATTCTATGATTCTATGATTCTTGGTTACACACACAAGCAGCTTTCAACTGGGTTTGGTGGCCTGATTGCACCCCTTGTGGCTTCCAGTCCCCGAGTAACATGGAGTGTCCCAGTGATGGAGTGGGGCAGGACTGAATGTGTTCAAAGCTTCCTAAAAAACCACAGCAACATGAATGAATTAAAATTCTCAATGAACTTTCAGAGAAGGAAGAGACAAGTGGTATGAGGCCAATGGAGCTTAAAGCACATCCTTTGGCTAATGGATGTGGCTATATCCTTGAAAAACCCTTATGCAACTGGTGTGCTGGAAGGGTGCAAAACAAGGTGCTCATAGTGTGATTGCATCTACAGATATAACCAGGGCAAAGAAGATTGGTGTGCACAGTTAGGCCAGCACAAGTTTCTCTGGTGCTCAGAGAGCCTAGATGTGTGCTGCTATTCCTAATTCTGAGGCACTGTCCACCTCTCTCAAACCAAATTCTTTATTTTACCCACTGAATTCTTATTTTGAGGTTGCACACATCACCTGTTGAATGGGAGAAGTCACTCAGAGAAATCCCTTCAGAGGCTGTGCAGTGCATGTCTCTGAGATTGCCACCTGGGTTTAGGACAAATAACCCCCAAATCAAGACACTTTGTTTAAAATACTTTGGTTTTGTCCTGCTGCCATGGGAGCCCACTAAGAAAGGGGAAGAAAGTGAAATACCTCGATAGAGCCAAGTGAGGGAGGAGAGGCAGCTGTGCAGCTGTGCACTCTACTGGTATGAAGGAGCTTCCACTTGTGTGTCACTTTGAAGTAAAATCTTTTCCCCACTGGATCAGATAAAATCCCCCCTTCAGCTGACTGCTTCTGACCTCAGAACAAAGCGGGGCCTCCATGATCCCAGAGAGAGAAAAATAATAATAAATTACACATTAAATGAAACTCAGAAATCAAAACAAATGCCAGAGTTATTCCAACAGGGTTGCATCACGTCCCAGCAATATTCCTGGGCAAGGAGGGGGCAGCCCTGGAGCAAGTGCTATTCATTATTATTGATGAATATTCTCAGGAGAAACAGAGGATGTTGTTTAATGGCTTGATCTAATATGCCATCAGAGAAGAGGAGAAAAAAAAATCAAGTGAAAGACATCCTCAAAAGCAAAGCCAAGGAACCTTCTGGGCTGTGGCTGCTCCTTTAATTATCCACGCTGTGAGGGAGGAACACACAAAGAAGAGGGAAGTCCTTTGAGATGAAGTCCTTTTGCTAAGGCACTCTACTTGCTAAAGCTGTGCTAATGTCACCTGGAGGTTGGCTTTTCTACTGGGACTTGGAGTCAGGGGAACATTTGACACATGCTTGTGCATCTGGTGCAACTGGCAATGCTGCCCATGCCAGGCAGGGAGGTGCGGGTAGAAGCTGATGGATTTGTGCAATGGATTTGTAGGGTTGTAGACACAGTCAGAAAAAAAGAAGATGGGAAAAAGCAAAGGTCTGAAGATGATCTTGTTCTGCTACAGAGTAGATATTCTGCTGACAGAGCCAAGGATGATCAGAGGAGCTTTGGGACAGGCAACACCTATGGCAAATATATCCACAGATGTGGATGTGCTCCACCTTTATAAAGTCAGAGGGTTTTTTCCTCTAAATCCTATGGAGAGCAAAGGCAGCTGATAGGGCACCTTGGTGGCAGGCCAGGCAGGTTCAGAAGTGCCCAGTGGTACCTGCTTATTTGCTGTCCACTCTCTAAAATAATTTGAACAGAGCATCCAGTTAGAAAGAGGAACCCTGAGTAACTCCCAGCCCTTGAGGCACCTCTCTGCAACATCTCCCTAGGAATCTTCCTCTGATGGCTCTGAGAGCTCTGGGCACTGGGGATTCCCCCATCACAATCTCCCACATCCCTTTGCCCCAAGTGGGGACCCAGAAAGTGTCCTGGGTCCTGCTGGGGAGTGGTGGGCTCCTTGGGGACCTTGCAGTGGGTGCTGTGGATGCTCTGACACCTGTAAGCAGGGCACCTGAGCTCCACATACCCATGAAACCCCTCCCCAGCTGCCTGCAGTGGCAGATGACCACCCCAGCCAGCTGGCAGGCGAGGACAGCAGCAAGCAAAGCAGGCAGAGGAGCCATTAGGAAAAGATCTCTGGCTCGAAGCCTGGCAAGATCGTGGTGCCAGCTCACGGGAAGCCTGCAGGGAGGAGGAGTTACAGGATGCTGCTGGGACCAGCCCCAAGGTCCAGGTCTCCAGCTTGGCCCTTGATTTGGCTACAAGCCTCACTCATTCCCATAGAGGATGATCTCCAGGCTATGGTGGAGCAGCTCCTTGGGCTTTAGAGAGGTTTCTAGCAGGGAGGAATGGATGCAGGAAGAGATGTCAGCGCCGGGTATTGAGGTAGGTGCAGGACTGGGGCTTCCAGAGCATCAGCCAAAGGAAAGGGACAGGCAAGGAGCCATCTCCCCACACTGAGAAATGCAGGGAGACTCTGGATTAGCAACGCCCAGTGCTAAAAGGCACCCAAATGACCCAGTCTGGAGCATCTCCTGCCTGATGCTGTAGGGATTTGCTTGCACTGTGCAGCCTGTCAGCAGCAGGGAGAAATACCTGGTTCTCTCCTCACTCACAGCTCATCTCCCCCCACTGGTTTTGTTAAATGCAGCACATTTCCAAAGAAGCAGATTTTAATTTCAATAAACTCTGTAAGAAATAGATCAGTGCTAAGGAGGGGAGCAGCCACAGGAAGTGAGTTTAACTGCTCGGCTGCAGAATATTAATAGGATGGAATGTTATTAGAATAATTTTTCACCGTTTATTAGAATAATTTTTCATCATGAATAATAAATTAATAGAATAATTTAGTACCACTAGCCCTCTGTTTGAAAGGGCATTTTATTTAAAAGTAGCTTGAAAAGTGGCGTTTGGGGAGGTGGGATGGGGAGCAGACCCAGGGTGGGGGCGGTGCCATGAGGATGATCATGCAGGGACCCTCCACTTGCCTTTATCCTCCTCAATTTGGGCAACCTCCTCCTCACTTCCCAGCTGGGAAAATCCAGCTGGGTGACTCCATTGCTGCTGCTGGCTCTGGGAGTGTCTGGTTTTGTAAGGAGTTGGCTGGAGCTGAGGATTCAGGCCCTGTGACCCTGCAGCTCAGTCCTCCTCCTGCCCAGCAGTGCCTCACTGAGCATCCTCCACAACCCCACATCCCAGTGGAAAGTTTCCCTCCAGCAGCCTGGGAAGTGGCCACATCCACTCCTGGGTACCCTGACATGGCTTTAACCCCTTGCTTCCCTATCCCACAGTGGGATATTGATGCTCATGGTGGTAATTTTGTGCAAGCCAAGAGGTCTCTCTCTCTCTCTCTCTCTCTCTTCTTTTTATTTGCATCTGTGTGGAAGATAATCATTCCTCAGAAGGCTATTCACACCACAAAAGCACAATGACATTATTCTCTCCCTCTCTCTCTCTCTTTCTACTGTTTTACTCTACAACTGACAATTAATGTTAGAAAGAACATGAAATGGAGGAGAAATTACAGCAATTTATCAACTGAAATTATAGGTGTAGACACATGTCAGCAGTGGAAACAGTTTCTATCAAAATTAAAGTATTTAGAGATTTTCCTCAAATTTCAAATTATGCAAATCCCATTTTTTTTTTGTGTGATACGCTGGTACTGTAGCTTTAATTGCAGGATTACCAGCAAGCTGCAAACTGCACTTGTAACCAGGACTCAGCTCTTCGGAGAGCAGCTCCCTTCTCTCGCCCAGCTTATTAATTCAACAAAGTTCCCATCTCTTTAACAAATTAAATATGTTTTGCAGAACAGGCAGCGGTTCTCTTGCTTTCAATCTGTCACAAAGGACCCTGCTGTTTGCAGAGGTTACTCGACAGCTGGATGAACAGACAGGTTTGAGTCCAAACACGGATTCAAATGCATATTTATACATAAAACATATTTATCCAACAACATCGCGGGAACAGCTTGTGCTGCTGAAGTTCTTACGGGTCCCTTTACGGTAAGAACATCCTAACCAAAGATAGAGGAGGAATCTGGGTTTCAGCTGCTTTCTCCAGGTATTTCTGGATGAGTGAAAGCTGCTCTGTGACCCCAGTTGATCAGGGGCACTTCCATGAGGATGGAGCTAGAAGGAACGAGTGGAGCTGGGGAGACCTGAGCCAAATGACCTGAGCTGGGGAGACCTGAGCAAATCCAACACAGCCTGCTCCCAAAAAGCTGTTTGGGGACCAGCCTCATTAGAAGGCAGAATATTCAGGGTGCCCTTCTTCTCCCTTCCCCTATTTTATGTTCCTCTGATGTTGCAAAGGATGAGAGCAGCAGTAGCTAGGAAAGGCGTTTGTGTGGAGACTGCCAGGCTGAGGAGGAATGTGATGAGTGGCACTGGAGCCTGAGACACCCCTTTGTTGCATCACAAACAGGGACACTGTGGTTCCACTCACACCCTCCTCAGATCCAAGATGGGAGGAGAGGAGAACATGTTTCTCTCCAGAGGAGAAGAAAACTCTGCAGGTAGCTGTTCTGTGATGCCAGGAGTTGCTGGGGAAGGAAAGAAAACATTGTTTTCTCCACTTGCCCCGTGGAAGAAGAGCAGGGTTCTATTCTGCTGGGTTGTGACACTGACAGCAGGAACACCTGGACATCACAGTATTTCATCTCAGGGGGCCCTTATCATACATCTGAGTGCAATGCTCTAGCATCAGCCTGTGGTTTTCAGGCAGCTTGCTATGATGCTGTTTCATGCTAGAACATCTCCAATGCTGTGAGAGTCACCATCCTACGGGCACTGAGGCTGAAAATCCTTTCTCAGACTGAATTGGAGAACTGTAAGGCCTGGCTGTAGAAGATCACATGGAATTAGTAGAAATTGTGGTAGGACTATGAGCTCCATGTACGGAGGTGTGGAGTTTACTCTCAGATGAAAACTGCACCAATTTGGGCTGGATTTTTCATGCACTTGGCTTGTTCATCTGCTGATTGGATGGGTGATGTGGCCACCTTGAAGAGCACTGGAGAGAAATTAACTTTTAACTCCCCTTCCTCAAGTGTTCGGCCAACAACAAATTAAATACTGAATGACCCAAAGGTGGCATCCCACCCCTAACCAATGTCCCTCAGCACCACAGCTCCATGGGGACCTTGGAAACCCCTCCAAGGATCACAGGGACTCCATCCCTGCCCTGGGCAGCCTGGAACAGCCCTGGAGGGGAAGAAATTGTTCCTCAGCTCCAACCTAAACCTCCCCTAGGGCAACTTGAGGCCATTTCTGCTTGTTCTGTCTCTTGTTCCCTGGGAGCAGAGCCTGAACCCCCTGGCTCTAACCTCCCATCAGGGAGCTGTTAGACCCAGAAGGTCTCCCCTGAGCCTCCTTCTCTCCAGGCTCAACAAGCCCAGGTCCCTCAGCTGCTTCTTACCACACTTCTGCTCCAGACCCTTCCCCAGCAATGTTGCCCTTCTCTGGTCAAACTCCAGCCCCTCAATGTCCTTCTGGGAGTGAGGTGCCCAAAGCTGACCCTGCGATTTGAGGTGTGGCCTCCCCAGTGCCCACTCCAAGGGGACAGTTTCTGCTCTGGTCCTAATGGCCACACTATTTCTAACAGAAGAAATCAATAAGTTTCTTTTAGTGTTTTTTAATGTGGCCAGCCCAAGACACAACCAGATGCCTGGGATCTATTTGCATATGCCAGGCAAGGCGAGGCTTCTGACAGTCACTGTATACAACTTCAATAACCATGATATGCTCCATCTGCTGATGCCCCAGCATAACAACAGTGGGGAGCTGTACTGCCAGAGGCACTATCCTTGAACAGCTGAATGGCTGAACAGCTGGTAAATCATCGAAGGACACTTTTCAGAGAAGAGCAGGGTTGTTGGCCCCGTTTCTCATCACACACACATTGTGGAGCTGAAGTAGAGGAGCCACATAGGCAACAACATGTTACTGGGGCAGCCTCGGGGAGAACCTTGGTGTCTTCTGCACCCCGAGTAACCAGATGATGAGGAGAAGCTGGTGATTTGGTTGATATAAAAGGAGCTGTCTAATTGGAAGAATAAGTTATCTACAGGCCACTGCACATTCATATGGGGTGGAATTTAACCTGATTGGGGATCCTTGTGGAAAAAGTGTGATGGTGTCTGAGCTGAGCACCCAGGAGCAGGGACAGAGGCCAGAGATATGATGAGCACCACCCAGCTGAGCTCCCTCAGCAGGTGAATCCCAGTAGATTGCAGGATCAGGCTCTTTGGATGTATATTTTGCCGCACAAGGAAGAATGGAAATTGCTCATCCACTGCACAAGGAGGGCAGTGAGAGCTGCTGGATGGCCTGGTGGATGTGGGGTCATGGGTGATGCTCAGCATGAAGCTGGTGCCTGGCCTTTGTTTGGTGTTGCACTTCTGGGATTTGAAAGAGGGAGAGAGAAGGACAAACCTGGGAATGTTTAAGTTCTGTACCATCAGGGAAAAAGCCTCTGGTTTGCCCATGGCTTCAGGTGAGAAGGCAACAGAAAAGTTTCACCTGAAACTGGGAAGAGCAAGGGAATAAAGAGAAAGGGGAAAGGAAGGAAAGGAAAAAGAAAAAGAACAATCACTGGGAGATGGGGGAAAACCAGAATTGATTCAAGCTTTTTTTTTTTTTATTATGATTATTTTTTTTCCCCCAAATAATTCAGCGATTCTCATTCAGCTGGTGCTTTTCTTACAGACCAAAGAGCCTATATGATAAGCATATTTTACAAATTAGGTAGCGATTTATCCCGCTTTTGTTTTAATGATTGAAATGAATGATGTCGTGCCGCTTGCTGCTGCTGCTGCATTCAGTGCCTGCTGTTCTTGGGAGCCGAAGACACCGAGAAATTTGCATACTTAATGCCGGGAACTGGCACAGACTAAATAGCTTCTTTTCTTTCCTCTGTGTTTGTAGATTTACTGTAGTGCTGGGTTTAATCAAAGGCTTTTTCAAGCCGTCCGTGTGCCGCTTCACAATGCGGAACTCGCCCGGGACAAAGGCGGCTATTTATTACTTATCAGCTTTCCGGCGGGTACCACGGGCTACTCTCATTAAAGGTAGAGGGGCTGCATACCCCTGCAGAAAAAGGCACTGCCCGCTTCACATTCCTAATCCCTCATCGTTGCATGGCATGGATTCCTTTTTTTTGGTTTTGGTTTTGTTGGGTTTTTTAATTTGCTGGTTAAATATTCAGGGCCAGGCAGGGAGCAAAGCCAAGAAGGTGACTTTTGGATGGGATGTGAACTCCCAAGCATAGGAGAGGAGCTCTCTGTGTGGATCCCATCAGCTTCATTCACTGAGGTGTTCTACACTTTCATCTTCCCTGAAGTAGAACTGGTTGGGACATTGTCTTCTTCATTGTAGGAGGGGATTCCCCCCCTGTGGTCAGCATACCTTGAGTGTTGTGTCCAGTTCTGGGCACCTCAATCCAAGAGAGATCTGGAGGGGCTGGAGCCAGTGCAGAGGAGGCAATGGAGCTGGGGAAGGGCCTGGAGAATAAATCTGATGAGGAGACTGAAGGAGCTGGGAGTGTTCAGTGTGAGGAAGAGGAGGCTGAGGGGAGACTCATCACTCACTACAGTACCTGAAAGGACCCTGTAGAGAGGCTGGTGCTGGGCTCTGCTCACAGGTCATTAGTGACAGAACAAGAGGGGATAGATTCCAGCTGCTCCAGGGGAGAGGCAGACTGGACATCAGGGGAAAATATTTCACCAAAAGATTGGCCAGAGCCTGACACAGGCTGCCCAGGGAGGGGGTTGATTCCCCAGCCCTGGGTGTGTTTAAGGGTTGTTTGGTTTTGAGGGACATGGTTTAGGGGTGAACTTTGTAGAGCAGGGATAATGGTTTGACTCGATGATCCCAAGGGTCTTTTCCAACCTGAATGATTCTGATTATATGAAAGATCACTTCTTATTAAAGCAAAAACATTCCATGAAGACAAATCCATATCCACCAGCTTTCTTGTGGGCTTCCCTGTTTATTTCTCATGTTCACATGAGAGAGAGCAAAAAAGAGACAGCTGTTGTACTCCATCATCTGATTTGGGATTGAGTTGACCATCAAGCAGATGTGGAGTGAAAAGTTCTTCTTGAGAAGGAACTTCAACCCTGCATCTATTATGACTAAAACCACCACCCCAGAGATCACCCAAGGACTCTTCCCTTCATTAAGATAATCCAACAGTCCCAGATCTAAGAAACCTTCTTACAATAACTAGTTTCTGATTTGAAAACTCTTATTTTGATACAATCCTATGTCTTCAAAAACCAGTCTAAATTTCTTTCTTTCTTTTTTTTTTAGCTTGTTCCATCACAGACAGAAATAAATGCTGAACTTCAGAGGATGCTCACAGAATGGAAATACCATATTGTGGACAGCTCTGCATTCCAAGCAGTGCCCATGTAAGAATAACTACAATGACTATAGGGAAAGCAGGATTGTACCTTATTTACTACCAGCAAATTTAGGGCTCTCTTTGAAGCTGGCAATAAATTTCCACTGGCCAATTATTATTATTTTGAACAGCAAGAAAACACATTTTCCTCCCTAAATATTTTCTAACTTAAAGAGTCAAAACATAGCACAGGGGAGAGTAAATAGAATTAATCTCTCCTCGGGGTTGGCCCTAAAAGAGGGAAACTTCTTAAAAGAAAAAAAAAAAAAAAAGAAAGAAAGAGAAATAAATTGCCCCCTCCCCCCAACATCTGCTGAGAGCACTCAAAGATAAACTGGCAGCTTGAACAATAACTCTGAGGACTGGAGTCCTTGAACAATGGGAGTGGGACGAGAGCAGCCCTCACTGTGGCATCGTTTCCAGGCCTTCTGCAATTGGTTCATGGGAATCAAGATCAAGTTGGAGCAATAACACTATAATTTGGGAACAAATATATTGATTACAAGAGAGTCCCACTGCACTGAATGGGACCACTCGCCGTTGGTATTCTGCACGTGTAGGGCTTACAGAACGTGGTCTGCCATGGTGCTGAGTTGCTCAGCACCACATTATCATCTCTTAGAGGCAGTGTGTGATCATCCTGTGGTATGTGCTGGGGTCCAGCACGGCAGTGGGGTGATGCAGCAGTGCAAGGATGCAGCTCGTGCCCCTCTTTGCTCTTCATTCCTAGAGATGCTGTTTGGACTTTTTATGGCTACACCCTGTGCTTCTGATCTTCACCAATTGGGAATTTGTCTGTCTTCTAAAGGGACTACTTAATAAAGGAAATAAAAACTAGCTACAAAATATTTAGGAGAAAGGACAGTAATAAAATAACAGGGTTTGACAAAACCTCGACAGCAATTAGTGATGTTTTAGAGCACAAAAATGGGATTCATTTTAAACTCTGTTTTTCACTGTCATAGAATCAGAATCATTCAGGTTGGAAAAGATCCTTGGGATCATCGAGTCCAACCATTATCCCTGCTCTACAAAGTTCACCCCTAAACCATGTCCCTCAAAACCACATCCCTTAAACACATCCATTGGTGAGTTTTAATTAGTTTCAGCATTTTACACAGCTCTGGAAGTGACACCAAATCACTTCTGCTTTTATTCCTGACTATTTATTTATTGAAATTTAAATTAAAAGATGAAATGCACATCTAAGACTTCAAAGTCCCTAATTGATCTTCTTAAAGCAGCAGAACCTCAACATCATCAAAACCATCACCCTGAAAGTCAACTGTCCAGATCCCTTTAAAAACACCAACAGAGCTCCTCAAATTGCATTATTTCAAGATCTTGGAGACCTCATGGTCTGGTTACCTGACCAAGAATGGCCACCTCTTCTTCTTGTTCTCCCACTCCTGTGTTTCTACTCTTGGTAGCTCAGGATCAACATTTTGCTGCTATATCTGGATCCACAAGAGGGTTTTTTGAGGTGTGCTGTGTTGGGTGGAGGTAGCACCTCTTCACCCTCCTGACTGACAAGGCTGTGTCAGATGGTGCCTGGGAGTGTGGGCATGTTTGAGACAGGGGAAAGTAACTGGGAACGAAAATATTTTCAACCAACATTTCTCTTGAATCAAAATTAAAAGCTGAAAAGATTTATTACAGAGGCATATTCATGCTGCTATATTTAAGGTGATGTCAGTGTTCTCAGCATAATCCTGCTTATGCACTGAGGATAAAAACTCAGCCAAACTACTCTGAGCTGAAACTTGTCCTAAAATGTTTCCTACTTGAAGCTTTGATCTGATTTTATTTAATTAAAAAGAAAAGTAATTCAAGAGTTTTATGGGTTTGGAGATGAGAAGAAGGAGGAATTCTGTCCATAGATGGTGTCTCTGCTGATTGTGAGTCAAGAGACCCACGGCGGGGGGGGGGGGGGGGGGGGAGGGAGCAAAAAGTTCCAAACCCTCTTTTTTTTTTTTTCGTAGGGTGCAATTGTGGCAAAAAACAGCCCCCCTTTGAAAATATTTTT
>JAOEGS010020285.1:0-25052 GCA_025447755.1 Corythornis vintsioides
AGGGTGCAGAGAGCAATGCTACGCAGTCTGATCCACACAGCCTCATGTCTGGGAAAGCCTCTTCATCTAGAAAAGGCGTAAAACCAGATCTTTCACTAACAGTAAAAAAAAAAATTAAATACATATATATAAATAATAAATTATACTTCTTGCTCTAGCAGAACAAAGGCTATGTATGAGTGACAAGACACATAAGATGTGATGTGAGGAGTGGTTGGACTTTACCTGATAAATACAGCAAAATCATTACAGCTTGATTTCTAAACTCACATACTGCCCTACTCGGAAGAGTCAATGACTAAGAGTTTTAGAACACAAAATGTGTGAAAAAGCTGTTCTAAATGCTTTTGCATTCATCTCAGCAGTAGCAATAAAAAAGGAGGGACATAGAAACACTAGCACTAAATAGAGATAATTATAATTCTGAATGTAATTCTGTCTCTGCTATGTACTTGTCCTAAAATAATAACTTCAATGAGCATGTTTGAAAAACAAAAGAGAGGAAAACAAATGGTAGTTCAGGCCCTCATTTTTAAACAGACATGTATCTGTTTTTTCATATGCAATGAATAGATCTGGTTTGTGCTATTACCATATTGAGGTATGATTTTCCTGATGACATGGTGGGAAGGCTGTGCTTTTAGACTTGCTTTTTAAAATGCCATCCCTCCTCCAAGTCTGTCATGAAGCAGTAACTCTCTTCAAATGAATCCTATGTCTGTCATACAGCAATCAAATACTATAGATTTGTACTGTGCCAGTTAAAGATACTTCTGTAGGATCTGAATTGATTATGAGCACTTTCAAAGCCAGCAGATATGAAAGCACAAGTCAGTCCCATGAAGTATCATTGTGCTGTTTGCTTTTTAGATCAAACTTTAATTTATTAATAAAAATAATCCCCACTAGTAATCTGCAGCAGAAAGTATAGGAGTCTTTAAATTTAGGCCACAAAAGAGTTGCCACATTGGCCATACACTGGAATCCAAATAACACTAAGACATCCAAAACAGGTTGTTTCCTGCCACTTTTCTGTTTTAGCAACTGCTGTGTCTGCTACATTAGAACTACTTCACTTGCCTAATGCTTAAGGGAAATACTCTAATTTTCATCTCAGGCAGCGTTGCAACAGCTTTATAAATTCAAGTATTAACAAGTTTTCTGCAAACTGTTTTCTGTCCTCATGGCATTTTATCTGCAACCACAGAACGTCTGAAAAAAACTGCAGCAACCTAAATTTCAGTTCTCATCAGCTACAGTTTCACTGAGGGTTTTTACATGCAAGCCCAGAACACATTTGTATGCTCACAGAGCTCTTGATTTGTCCAAATATATGCTACAACATAGCATTTCACAGTATTGCAAATCAGATTCTCTTTGTGAAATGATGTATCTTAAAGCCAGCCTTGATGAGGAAAAATGCTCTTTTCATTGTACAAAACCATGCTAACAAATTCCTTCTATTTTGGGATACTAACTTTCACCTAAAAACCAACTTACTGAGATACAGTAAACCATACTAAAACTAAAATGTCACCAAAATATCCAGTTCACTCACACAGAAGTGGTATATACATGCTTATAATTCTGACAAAAAGTTTCAAGACATAGGCTTGTTCATCTGTATTTTAGAGACCTGAATTAAAAGCCAGCGAAGGTGCTGACCATTCACTCCTCTCAGTCTGACATTTTGGTACTCTGTTAAACCTGGCAGACTTCCATTCATTAGCCCCTATTTGTATATATACTTCATATGAATATATTTATGAATTTTTATGATCCATATGGTAAAATATGGAAAAATATTACCTATACTAAATATCAGCATACAGTTATTCTAATGGATGTTAGATGCACTTTGGTTTTAAAAGCATAGGATGAAACTGCTCAATGCTGTCAAAGGAAACTTCACCCTAATACCACTAGAACCACAGAAACTTTTCTAGAAGTGATAGTTTTAATCTTGGGCTAAACCAGGAATGTGGTCAGATCTCAACCACTGCAAAGAAATTACTGAAAGACTTCTATTCTGAGTGGCCAACTTCGGCAACAGAAGTCAGGACTCCATCTCCTCCTAGCACAGTTTTTCTCAGAAAGCTTCTAACAGTGGCATGCAAAGGACACCGTTTCCTCTTGATGAGCACACAGAAGAAAAAAAAAAGACAAAGCATTTAATGATTCCAAGAGGTTAATTAGAACAAGGGATACATTTATACAAATGACTTGTCCTTGCAGTGATACATACCACCTGGAAAGTTACTGGTCTATTTATAATATTTTTGCTAGCTTCTTGTCCACTTCAAGAATTTTGCCTTTTCTTTACTGCGATCTGCAGAGATAACTGATCGCTAGGGACAGCTGCTGGTTTTGCTTGGTCCAGCAGGGAGCTAATGTGGTATGAGCATGCTTTGCACCACATTCTAATTTCCCCTCACCCCACTCATTTTTAGATTATAAATATTAATGAAGATAAAAACAGGGAGAGGAACTGCTGAATAGAAAATGGCACAAACAGCCTTGACACAGTTTCTCTGACAAAGCTACTTTAGAGTATTTAAGGAGCTTTCCAATGATTGCAGGCTGTACATCCTAACTCTTGGTGCCTTACTACACAGATTGGTAGTAACCATTTCGCTGCTGTAATAACCATCTGCTTGTACACAAATCACCTGCATGTCCAGTCCACAAGAAATGAGGCTTTGAGGCCTCTGAGGTCGAAAGACAACAGAGGAGCAGATGTTAGAGTGTCTCAAGGACCGTCTGACTTTCTTGTTCTCCAAGTCCATAATCTTTATCGCTCCTGAGTCATCTGCCGCAGCCAAGAAATTGTCAGTCTCATTCACTGAGAGGCAGTTGATCTCCTCCTCATTCATGTGGAAGCGTTCAACAGGCTCCTTGAGAGATCGGACATCCAGCAAACTGATAGTTTCTCCGTGTGAGGTGTACAGCCTGGTGGGATGGTGGGGAGAGAACACCACAGAGGTCACGTCGTCTGCCTTGGAGAGCTGGAGCTGTCCCGCTGGAGTGCCTCCCCCATCCCAGAGTGTAAGCTCGCCTCTCTCCGCACCTGAAGCCACCACCCCTTCTGTGTTTACATTCAAGCACAATATAGAGGATGAATGTCCACCCGTCCATTTAGCTGCCATGTTTCAAGGACACCTCTGAAACAAAGCAAAAAAACCCCTCTGAATTAAGATGGTGATGGTCTCATTACAGCAGAAAGTTTATTGAAACAACAAAAGCGTCCCACTGACTGTAACGTGAACTACTTGAAACTATAGTGTCCAATTGAAACAGGCACCTCTACAGATCAGTATCTAAACAAAGCTTTGGCTGAAACAGCATCACCATCAGCCACATCAGCATGGAACAGCAGCAGTGCTGGCATGTGTACCTGTGCAATACCTGGAGTAATCTGCTGCTCTAACGTGGCTGCCTAGGCAAGAGCTGCTTCCTCAGTGCATAATGATGTAGCACACACAACAAAACAGGGGCACAGTGCTTAATGGGATTTACTGGAAAGGAGCAAGGGAAAGATGGCAAACCAGTAAGTCCATATGCAGAGGTCACATTGTTCAGGTCTGGGTGAGAGTACACATGGACATTTGTCTTTTATCCATCTTTTGAGGTGCTGGGTAGTCAGTACCTAATGTCAATTGGTAAGGCAGTCTTGCAATATCTGAAGCAAGAAACTTGAGCTGGTGAGACCAGGAAAAACTGAAATGATGAAAGCAACTAGCTTAGTTACTGTTTAAAAGCATATGTTTGTGTGGAATAATTTGACCTATTGTGCACATTCCGTAAGTGAAAGCAATTTCCTCATAACGAATAAACACTTAAAGCATGAACAGATAAACAATGTCATCTTTTAAAAGACAAACTGCCAGTTTAAAGCAGGTAGTTAAGAGGTTTGCAAAACACTTAACTGGGCTTCAAAACACACCCACTGAGCTTGCCATGCTCCTTGGCTCCTTGAGCCCTCTCCTTGGCACGACTGCCCACAGCAGCCCGTGTCACAGGAATCATCAGAAAATTAAGTGGGGAAAAAGCCGAGCAACACAAAGGCCTAACAAGTTGTGGAGAGACTAGCACACTGCGGGGAAAAGGGAGGTAACAGCAGGACACAGGCAGCCACGCAGGGTTTGCAAGATGGAGCTACAGCTGTCCCAGCAGCAGCAGCTTCACCAACTGCAGCGCTGCCTTAATACCCAGGAGCTCGTTGCATTAGAGGACAATAAAGGGTTTATTTTTCTTTTCTACGTTACGTTTTGCATGTAATTTTTGTTGAGCTTGGTCAAAAGAGCAGCTAGAAATCATTCCATCCACCAGAAAAACTTCAGTCTTATCGGGCAACTACAATTACAGAAAGCCCCATACGCCTTACCCGCAACTCAGGTAGGAAACTCGCGGCCAGCTGCTCGCCTGCGCTTCGGGAACTCGGGTCACTTTTTCCTAGCTGCCCTCTCCAGCACCGCAGCCCCTTGCATCGCTTAACACGGCTCCCGGCTTGCAGGAAGCCAGCCCCACAACGTCGGAGCAGCAAATCCCTCGGGAAGGCTGAGGCGGCTCTGACGGCTGTGGCAAAGCGGAGGGTCCCCGCAGCAGCCAGAGCGGGTACGAAACTGAGCCCCCCAGCTCCCCGCACCGCCTCGCCTCAGCTCCGCCAGTCGCTTCCCCTGCGCATGCGCGGCGGGCGGGGCGGCCGGGACCGGGCTGCCCGCGGCTGTGATGGCGGCGCCGTGAGCGCCTTAGGCCGGCGGGTGGGTAGGTGGGGAGCGTGCTCGGTCTGGGGCCCGCCGCCTCCGCTGTCGCCGGCGAGGGGAGGGGCAGCGCGGCCCGGCCCGGCCCGGCCCCTGCTTCCCGGCCCGCCGCCCGCGGGGCGCTCGGGGTGGGAGAAGGAGGCGATGGCGGCGGGCCCCGGCGGCGGCGGGGCGGTGGCAGGAGGGCCGGGCTGGCGGTTGCCGGGGCGGGTGCTGGAGCTGGTCTTCTCTTACCTGGAGCTGCGGGAGCTGAGGAGCTGCGCGTTAGTTTGTAAGCTGTGGCACCGCGTCCTGCACGGTGACGAGAACAGCGAGGTGTGGCGCAGCTTGGCGGCCCGTTGTCTGGCGGAGGAGGCCCTGCGCACCGACATCCTCTGCAACGTGCCCACCTACAAGGGCAAGGTGAGCCTGGGACCCCCCAGCCCTTCAGAACCGCCCCTGCCCTTCGGGGACACACCTCCTCAGCCTCTTAGCAATGCCTCAGACGCTCGGAGACATCCCTGTAGCTGCTCGGCCTACCCACTGTTGGAAACGGAGGCAGGGTGGCCTGAAAAACATGACAGGATTTTATCTCCCCCGCCCTCCTTCTTCTCCTCCCGTAGGTCCGTGCCTTCCACCACGCCTTCAGCACCAACGACTGCTCGCGGAACGTCTACATAAAGAAAAACGGCTTCACGCTGCACCGCAACCCCATCGCCCAGAGCACGGATGGGGCGCGTACCAAGATTGGCTTCAGTGAGGGCCGCCACGCCTGGGAAGTGTGGTGGGAGGGCCCGCTGGGCACCGTGGCCGTCATCGGCATCGCCACGAAGCGGGCAGCCATGCAGTGCCAGGGTTATGTGGCCTTGCTGGGGAGCGACGACCAGAGTTGGGGCTGGAACCTAGTGGACAATAACTTGCTGCATAACGGAGAGGTGAACGGCAGTTTCCCCCAGTGTAATAATGCGCCCAAATACCAGGTGAGAAAGGCTTGACACAGGCTGGAAGCTCCACTGTGTCTTCAGTGTCTGACTGTGGCGGGCTGTCAAAAACCTGCCTCGGGTGCTCTGGCTGCCTGCTGAATTGGTCCTAGATGTCCACTTAAGGGTCTCTTTCACTTTCCACAAAAGGCAAATGATTCAGCCTTGTGAGGCCTCTCCCCCTTCATTAACAGCTTCTTCAGGCTATACCCATGTGGTGTTAAGTGCACCTGACCCTCGGTTGTTGCCTGTACTTTTGTGTCAAATACCGAGTGCAAAGCACATACTGAAGATGCCTGTTTAGACACCCTATCGCTTTTGGAAATAAAAGCTGAAAAGACTGTTGTAGCCTTGTGAAGTCACGACTTGTCCCACAGCAAGGTGAATGTCTGTGGTATTTTATCCTTTTGTTGTGAGTTGTGACTAGTGTTTAGGTAAGTCTTCCTGCAGAAACCTGCAGCAGGACTGAGTGCTGCTTGTGTGCTCATTGGCAGTGTTCCTGTAGGTGACATGCTTTGGATGGCATGCTGGGATGTGATGCTCCAATAATTTCAGGTTAGTAGTGAGAAAGTGCCCTACCACATTTTGTCCGTACAGAACTGATTATCTTTGTTATGGTTGCTCACCCAATTACATTCTAACTGCTGGATTTCCTCGTGTTACAACTTAAGCTGCACGTATTACAACTTCCATCTTGTAATGCTGTGCCTTTCTACAAATATTGGCTTATATTTCGGTTGTGGGTAAAGCTCTGTGTAGTAACTTTATCTAATATTCCTAAATTTCATGCAAAAGAACACCACCAAGCACTTAAAGAGGTTATAACTGCTGTTTTGGGAAATAATGCCTAAAATTAGTGTCTTTAAAGACATGGGTATTTCTTCCTTTTTGCATGTTGTCTAGCATGCAGATTGAGTCGGCACTTTCCAGACTCCACCCTCTGTGGTTGCTTTCTGATGTCCCTTCTCTAGGCCTTTCTGCAGCTACAGGGTGAGGAAAGGTTTTGAAGCTGAGAGTCCCCAGCTTGTGTGGGGACTCAAGGGTGAATGCAGTTGCTGCTTTCTCAGTAAAAATGGGTGAGAGCTCAAGTCGTTGATCTTTTGGAGTATATTATGTTTAACAAGACATGTATAGTGATTTGCTCTTACAAAGCCTACCTAAAGGAAACATATGTTGCTTAGAATAAGTATGTGTTGGCTGAAAGAAATCCCCATCAGTGGGGCTGTTGTTGAAGAGTTGGAAGTGCAGTGTCCTGCTGTGTGTGCTGCTGACACCTGGGAC
This sequence comes from Corythornis vintsioides, assembly GCA_025447755.1. NCBI lineage: Eukaryota > Metazoa > Chordata > Aves > Coraciiformes > Alcedinidae > Corythornis > Corythornis vintsioides. The sequence continues at coordinate 7,001 of JAOEGS010020285.1, forward strand.
TTCTATCTGTGTCCAAAATAACATGTACTAGATAAATAAAGGCAGCACAGTGCATGCCTAGGTCTCAGTCCCTTGTGTTCAGCATTGGTTTCACTTTTTCACACTTATTTCACATAAACATTAAACTGGAATTTCCCTTGGCCTCAGTGAGGGAATAGCTCTGACAGCAACACCACCTGCAGAGCAGTGTATTCTGGTACGTTATGCATCTGGCTCTTATCTTTCTAAAACAAGTCCGTTGTCTTTAAAATTGCTCTTCATGGAGCAATTACAGCTCAGTGATAGCAACAGCAACATCTAAATGCAGAGTTTGGGAAACTTGGAGACAATTACAAAGTCTTGAAAACTGCTGTATTCTGAAGCAGATGGTTGTATGCTTACTCTTGGTGCTCACACAAGGCTTGTATGGAAAGGATTGTACTTATTATGTAGGTGGTTAGATACAGGCTGCCTGCGGGCAGGAAGTACTTGGGATCCTAGTGCATTTGAGTAAAATTTGAGAAATTCCCATCATAAAAGTAATGCAATCACCAGAAACAGGAAAGCTTTGCTGTAAAATTACGTGCTGGGCGACACTTTGTGTTTCCATTTGAATATGCTGACTCTTTCCTTGTTTGCTTTTCTTTTATTCCCCGCTCCTCTTTCTGTTTCCAGATAGGTGAAAGGATTCGAGTTATCCTCGACATGGAAGACAAAACCTTAGCATTTGAGAGGGGTTATGAGTTCTTGGGAGTTGCCTTCAGAGGACTGCCAAAAGTTTGCCTGTATCCAGCAGTGTCTGCTGTCTACGGTAACACAGAAGTGACTTTGGTCTACCTGGGAAAACCTCTGGATGGATGATGTGGATTGTTTTGTTGGGACATTGAGTTGTGGATGACTGGGGGGAGAAATCTGCATGTTGGTTAGAGGAAAAAATGTATTAAAGGAAAAAACAAATAAGTGTGGGTGTGTGTCCAAGAACCAGCAAGGGAATCACACAGAGTTTTGAAACGGAGGACCAGCCATACTTCAGGAATTGTGTTACATTTCCTCTTTCTACTAGGCCAGAAAAATCCTCAGGGTTGCAGTTGGTTGAGTGGGAAGCTGACACATGCATGTTGCAACAGATTTCATCGCTAAGATGGCAGCGTGTGACCTCAGATATTTAAGAAAGGATTTGATACAAAACTGCTTGAGGAAGTTAACCTGAGATTTGTAAGTAGCGTGTTTTGTGAAAGACTCCCATTTTAAAACTGCTTGTTCCTTCCCTTTGCTCCTTTGGGCCAACAGTGGTGCTGGAGGAGAGTGAGACTGGTTGGGTTTTATTTACAGTTTTTAACATACTGGGAAAGGGTGGTCTGTCTGGACTGCCCTTCTCTAGTATAATGATACAAAATGCGTGCAGCTATTTTTAAGTGTATTTTAAGGGTTGTATATATAGAACACATTGAAAAGAACAGTTGAAAGGGTTTGCTTTATTCTAACTGGGACATAATTTCTTAAAAGAGAAAAAAAAAACCAACTACATGGCATCAGAAAATACACCTTGGACAGGTATGTAAAAAGTGTACTACTTTTGTTGTAAAGCATTTTGGGATGCTCTTGTGGAGTTTGGTGCTACAACAGATTATTTTCTGTGAAGGTTTCCATAGCTTTAGCAAGAGTTTTGTTCTCTGATGGAAACAAAATGTTTTCCCCACAAATTTCTTTTCGTCAAAATTTGCAGTCCCCTCTAGGAAAGGAAACAGCAACACAGTGGTGAGCTTGTATTCCTTTTGACACCAAAAATACTAATTTTTAAAAGCTTTCTTACATTTTCTAATCACTGTTGGGAAACATTTCAAAATAAGGAAGGAGCATTCAGTTTCTGAATCCAGATTTTGTTTTCAGCTTAAGTGGCTTTATAAGGCTTTAAGACTTGGCTGAACCTTTAGTCAATTAAATAAAATCCCCCCAGTACCCAAATAATCTGTTCGTTTGCAGTCAGGACAAGTGAAACTCTTACCAACCCTTTAATGGGGATTCTAGATCAGGTTCAGCATTGGGGCTTCTCACTTTCACCATTTTTCTTAAAATATATGTTTCTAAAAACACCCTCTGGAGTTGCAGTCTGTTGGCATTGATAGGCTGGGGCAGCTGTGAAGCTGAGAGGTGTGGTACGGAGGAACTTTTCTGGTGGAACTGCTTTCCTCTGAGGTTGAAAGGTCTGTAAGGAGGGCCTCCAGAAGGGCTTCTTGTAATAGGGCATTAAAATCTGAAAGCCCTGTGGCTAGCTCTTGACTCTCATTTCTTGCTGGTTGGTGTTTCCCAGAGCTGTCTGAACTATTTCATATTTAGACATACTTTTAGGAGAGGAATAAGGAAATGTTTATACAACCTCTTTTTGCTTTATTTGCATTAGAGAATGTGAATTGCTTAATATTGGGCACTGGTGATTCTCTGAGCACAGAAGAGAAAGGTATTCCTTTTGGACTGGTGCTCATTTCCCACCCCCTCATTACCTGAGTACTGCAAGGAGTGTGGTGCAAGCAGATGAGTGAGGCTCCTAGTCTGCTGCTGCTGAGTGCTCCTTCAAGTGCTTTTTACCTAGTAGATAACCAAGTTCTGCACTGAAACAGAGTATGTGTCATTACAATTTAAAAGGATTTTATTTATTTGTTTTGTGTGTTCTTTATTGCTTAAAGGCAGTAGCCAGGTCTGTTCCTCTTAGCTGTGTTAAACTGTGTTAAACGCAGTGAGAAATGACAATGGCTTAAGTGGTGCTGAGAACAACTGAATAAATGATGTGGGATGGGCATATTAATATATTTTGGAAAAATCTGTTACAAGTATTGACTGTAATAAACTGTAAAGTATGTATCTGCATAGCAGAACCATGGGGCATGAAGTAAGGGGAAAAAAAAGGAAACAAAACCCTGTCCAATTTTAGAAAATAAAAGTGTCCCCAAGATGAATGTATTCTCTGTGCAGTCCTGAAAGACTTGATCTCTGCAATTGTTCATTAATCCAATTAGATGCAAGTAAATCCTGAGAACCTTCAAGGAGTTTTATTCATAAATTAAGATTTTTTTTTTTCCATTCTTCACACTGTGTCTTACCCTATAAAAAATTTCCCTTTAAATTAGAAATGCTGAAAGTTGAACATTCATTAAGGGTGGGTTTGGGGGGAACTCACTTCTGTAAGATTATAACTTATTATTGGAGACCAATGCTGGCTGTACAAAACATTAAAATAAACTCTGCTATAATTCAGAAGGATATCTTGTTGTGGATTGTTGTAAGGACATCCATGGTGTGATGATAGGAAAAATGGAGTAGCAGGTTGATGTACCAACAAGATGGAGGAATTGGGACTGCTGGTTGCTGCATGACTGCTTGAAAAGATAATACAGGTAGTTAACAAGGACTTGAAAATTTAGCTGTGTTTGGGAAGCTGCATTCTCAAAAAGACACATTTTGGAGGTCTCTTGATTCAACTGAGGTGGTGTGCTCACTGCTGCAGCTGCTCTGCCCTGCTGCTGTACCCAGGTGGCTCCTTCCCAGGTCAGCTTCTCAACTTTATGTTTCTTTAGCTTTCTGTTTGGAAGTTCAATATTTTGCAGTATTTTTAGGAGAAGTAGGTGATTTTAGAAGGAAGTGGGAGGCTGTGTTGTGGTTGTGAATTCCAAGGCAGTTTCCAAACTCTCTGTGTCAAGAATTTGTTTTTTATTGGTGAACTTTTGTCTAACTTCTCTGTGAGCTTCTGCAGGAGCAAAGAGGTTTGATTCTGTCTTACCAAAACTGCAGAATCACTTTTTCTATCGTGAGGTATTTCAGTCAGCTAAACAGCTGTTTGAAGTATTTTCCCTTCCCTGGCTAGTGATTTAACATCTTTGGTTAGAAGAAATATCAACTCTTCATTGCTCCCATAACAGAAATCAGTCAGATTCACAGGTCTTGGCTTTAAAATCCTGCAGGACATCCAGATTTTTTTTTAATAAGTGAGAATTTTGTCTATCATTTGAATAATCACAAGAAATACTGAATTTCCAAGTGTGCTGTGAAATCTGTTAGGAGCTTAACAGTGGTCAGGTTTCTGTGTGTGAGGAAGTGGAGAGCTCAGGAAGGCCATTTGTTTGGGGCAGAGTCTGTTCCTGGATTTTATGGTGGCTTTTGTCGGCCTGAAGTCAGTTGTGTGACTTCTTTTTCCATGAGAGGACAGAGGTGTTGCTGGAACAAATAATAAATCAAAATGGCATAGATACTCTCCCCGTTAAATATATGTTCTTGAAAATGTGGGGGTTTTTTTCCTACTTAAAATGCAGTAGTGAGTGAATGGGTTTTTTTGGGAGTCCTGTATGTGCTTCTCCTTACTAACACCATTTGCTTTTGTTACTGTTGGCCATGTTTCAGGTGACAAAACTAGCCAGGACCAGATGGCCGTGATCCTATGGGCTGAACTTCTGCTGCTTTGAATGTGGCTGGATTCTTCTCTGCCTGTCTCTGAATCCAGCAGCCAGATGGAACATACTAGGTTTTCTCTCCGCTTACCAATGATCAAGATTTTAAAATCTCCTTAACATAGGGATGTGTTTTCCACACATCTGCCTCTAGTTTTTCTTCTTCCCTTGTCACTGGGGTGATGACAGCAGTGGTGAATTAAAATAACTCTTGGCCTGATAATAGTTTGGTCATACAAAACTTATTTTCCCTTAAGTATTTCAGAGGTAACCAGCCCTCAATGATTCCTGAACCTGTGCATTTCAATACTGAGATTTCAGTTACAGTAAATCTTTATAGGTTATAAATAGCCCTGGCTGCTGGCAGGAACAGAGCTCGAAGTGCTATACACAATGCTGTTCTCCAGAACAGTGCTGGTTCTTGCATAATACAGATGATTTGGTGAAACCTGTAGCCAGAAAACAGCATTATTGAAACCTGCTCTAGGATCCTTTCTGCATTTACAAACAGGTTTTTAGTTGGTTTATTTGGGGTATGATGTGTTAGATTTTTGTAAGTCATGCTAGTCCACCTCACACAAAGGTATAATGTGTTTGAAAGGGAAATTAAGTGGTAAATTAATACAGAAAGCTTTTTCTGCAGTGATGCTGAACCTCCTAATTCATACTTGAAGAAGCTTTTTTCCTTCTGCAGTATGATGTTACTTCTGAATGAATTCTCACATCTCCCCACGGGAGGGCAAAGTTAACACCACTGTAGAGCTTAGATTTTGAGTTTCCTAAGTGTTGTGCAAAGTAAATATTTAATGTGGCACCTTCTCCTTTAGCATTTTCTTCCTGTCCTCTTAAAAAAAAAACAAAACTAAACCAAACAAAAATGCACTAAAACCCCTCAATAAAATGGATGATCTTTGAGAAGTGGATAATAGACATGGAATTTTAAAAATACACTTGTTAATTTGAACCCTTGATTCTGAAATTAGGCTGAGCAAATCTTTTGCATTTCAAACAGTTGTTTTTAGTGACAGGAAACTGAGTTGAAACTTTACAATCATCTTAAAAGATAGAAAGGGGTTTGAGAGGATCAAACAAAATGTCATTGTTGTCATTCAAGGTCTGCTTTTTCCCAGATTTGATTTTCTTCTTCTAAGGAAATAGTGGTATCATCAAAGGATTATTGAAAAAAAAATAATTCCATTGCAGTTGAAAAAAATTTTAACAAAATAAATGAAAAAGGATTTTAAAATCAAACTTGTTGTATATTGCAAGTATTTATTCTTCTGCAGTTTTGCCAGATGAAGACCCAAGGCTGTCTTTTTACTTCTGTGCTTACACTTGCATTTTTCTTTTGAATTAGCAGGAGTTATTTTCATGTTTGTTTCATATTTTGTTGTTCTTTGTTGCTGTGGGCTTTGTTTGTTTAATTATTAGTATTCTATCTATGTTAAAAACTGCATTATTAGCTGCAGGCAATGTCAGAATGACGAAAAGTATGAAAATACAGCCTTGAGTCTGATCTTGAGAGCTCCTAGTTTCTGCACTTAAACCTGCAGTAGTTTTTTCCAGAAACAGCAGGAGTGTTGCTTTGTGTGTAAATGCCTGTACTGCCTTTATGTACCTGCAGTGTTTTATTGCCCTGGATGGCCACTATAACCCTAAACCCTCTGTGTTCTGCAAAGTGATTTTTTTTTTTTTCTTCTTTCTGTTAATACCATTTCTTGAACTTCTGGTTTCAGGCCATGAATGTACTCTGGTTTGCACAGTGCAGTTTGTGTATCTCTAACACTTCAGAGCCAGGGACAGTTGTGAAAACAGCTGTTCTACAAAGGTGTGTAGGCTGCAAAATGTGTTTATCTTGCAAACTTTTGTGCTCAGTTATATACCTGCAGCAAGGCAGGCTGTCATCTTTTGTTCTTGATGTCTTTGTTTAAAGCAGCCTGTCAGCTTTGATTGCAGCAGGTATGTAGAAAATTGAGGCAAGACAAAACCTGATCAGTAACAGGAAGCACAGACCTATTTTCAGCCCAAGTATGTGAGCATGTGCTGTGTGCATGACCTTCCGTAGACTCTCTGTAGATCAGTAATGTGTTAAATCTGAGGGAGAGTGGGATATGGGGCTGTTCTCCATCCATAAAATCACCACTGTGCCTGTTTACAGGTGACAAACTACTGGTTGTAGCTTCAGCTGCAAGGAAGACTAAAATGGTTGGAGAGTGAAAGCCTGAAAGTGAGTTACTAAGACAAGGTTATTAAGTTCTTTTGTTTCATTAGCATCCTATGCATAGAATTAAGCCATATCCAATTGCTTTTAAAGGGTAATTTAAGAGAATATGCTCTGCCAGCTTCAGTATGTGACTTAGCAATTATAAAGTGCTGGACAAACCTGACAGTGAGGAAATGGTTGTGGACCAAAATGCTTTTTATATGATACTTTTGAGAACTGCAGTGGTTAAAGCTTTTAAGCCTCTGCCATTTCCAAAGCACCTCTTTTGTTGTTATTGTTGTTATGATTTTCTTTTTTTTTTGTTGGTTGGGGTTTTTTTGGTTCACTTTTTTCTTGTGTTCAGATGACAGAGAACACTTTTATTCCACTGGATCCCTTCTAAGATTTGGTACCTGAGCCCTTCTGCAAGGTCTTGTGCAAGAGCAGAGCTCAGGGGTAGGATCTCATGCTTTTTAAACAGGCAAGAGAGTTTATCCTAGCTTTGGCATACAATCTTTTTTTATTCCTGGAAAAATAATTGATACCTGCAGAACAGGAGCAGAGTTGGAACAAACATCAGTTGGACTCAGGAAAGAGGGCAATATGGAAATAAGTTGGGCTTATGTGCCAGCCTGTTGCCTAGTTATCTTCCACCATGCTGTGCATCTCTGGGATGTGGCTTATCTTTACTGGCAGACCACTTGCTGCTGTTCTCAGAAGAAAAATGGAGGGGAAGATCTGCTTTATTTATCGGTGAATCTGTTTGAATTTACCCCCTCTTGCATTCCTGTGCTAATTAAGGTCTCAAATTGAAAGGTGAAAGCCTACTTTAAGCTTCCCCCAGATAGAGCTGTGCAGACAAGGTTTTAGATACAAGAATCTTTTTTGTTAGAGTTTGTTTGTTAGGAAAAAAACAAACCAAAACAAAAAAACACACACACAAAAAAACAAAACCAAAACCAAAAAACAAACCAAAACCAAACCCAGAAACTTGTATCTTGGTAGGGGTTTTTTTCTGTTTTAAGGGAGAACAGTGAATATGCCCTGTGTACAAGAGAGCTCTCCAGGCCCGAAACCCTGCAGACTGGTTTTTCTCTGCACTTTTTCCAAAAGTATAATTCTAGAAAGGAGGGATGCTGAGCCCCAAGGCTGAAGACCAGGGAAAGAAAGTCTTTGGAGTGTGAACACTCTGGTTTGCTTCCAGCCCTGAATGTAGTCCACCTTGAGAATAGCTGTTTGTCAGATAATGCTGTTTAGCAGGGCTGCTGGCTCTCCTGGCCAGAAGGGAAAGCTGTGTGGGATACACTTAGCTCTGTAAGGTGGTAAGGCAATTTCACTTCCCTTTGCATTAATGATGCAATTACTCACTTCTCTTAAGCAGAACAGCAGCAGGAAGGGAGCATGTGTGATTACAGATAGCACTAGTTTTTCTTGCTACAATTTGCATTGCTGAACAATGTCACAGCAGTGACTTGTGCCTCCTTTCTCTTTCTGGTGACATAGAGCCTACAGTCCTGACATTTGTCTGCTAAAAACTTTGGTGAGTGTGCTGGAGTAGATGAATCAGGGAGATTTATTGTGTTTAATGTTTTGTTTTAATATAAAGTAAAAAAAAAAGAGAAAAAAAAAGAAAAAAAAAAGGTGAATTTACACCTGGGGAGGAATAACAATACACACCAGTACAGGTTAGGGGTTGACTTGCTGGAAAGCAGCTCCATGGAAAAGGATCTTGGAGTCCCGGTAGACAATAGGTTATCCATGGGATTATCCAATGTGCCCTTGTGGTTAGGAAGGGCACTGATATTCTGGGGTTCATATTGAAGAGTGTGTTCAGCAGGTCAAGGAAGGTTCTCATCCCCCTCTACTCTCCACTAGTGAGACCATATCTGGAGTATTGTGACCAGTTCTGGTCTCCTCAGTTCAAGAGGGACAGGGAAATACTAGAGAGAGTCCAAGGGAGGCTACAGGAATGGTTAAGGGACTGGAACATCTCCTGTGAGGAGAGGCTAGAAGATCTGGGGCTGTTTAGTCTGGAGAAGACTGAAAGGGGATCTTACCAGTGTTTACAGATAACTGAAGAGTGGGTGTCAAGCAGAAGGAACCAGGCTCTTTTCAGTGGTGCCCTTTGATAGGATGATGGGCAATGGGCACAAACTAGAACAGAGGAAGTTCCACCTCAACACGAGAAAAAACTTTTTCACTGTGAGGGTGACAGAGCCTGGAACAGGCTGCCCAGAGAGGTTGTGAGGTCTCCTCTATAGAATTAAAAAACCTGCCTGGATCTGTTCCTGTGTGACCTGCTCAGGGCGATCCTGCCCTGGCAGGGTGGTTGGACTCAATGATTTCCAGACATCCCAACCCTACCATTCTGTGATCCTATGATTTATCCACATTTTGAAACCCTGTTGGAAAAAATTGGGCAACACTTTCAGTTGGAGGTGCAACAAAAGACTAAACTATAGATACAAGCAACCTGGACATGGGGCTTTCCAGGTTTTGAGGAGATCTGGGGGGAAAGTCAGCTGTCTTCTCTGGGTCTAGGCAATTGCTTCTCCTGTAGCTTCATTGCAAGCAGTTCTTCAGAGCATATGCACTTCAGTAATGTCAGTCTCAGATCAACTCCCAAGGGAGTGGATGCAGTTGGCTTACAGTTGCTACAGAAATACAAGGCTCAGCTACTTCAGCATCTGATGCATCCTGCTGTCTGCCCTGTTCTGAAGACTTTGTGATCTGGATGCTCTGCCACTCTCCAAGGAGGAGGTTTACTTCAGTGTGGTGGTGGATACCTTATGCAGACCTCAGAGCAGCAGCCTGGGAAATTAGATGTGTGAAGGCTATGAGAGGTGGCAGGAGCCTGGCCACAGGGTGGGCTCAGCCATGTATGTGGAGGGGAAAATGAGGTCAGTTCTGTGGCTCTCTTTTCTGCAGCCCACTTCCTCCTTATTTACAACTTGCACGCTGTCAGATGTGGGAGAAAGAAGAGTGGTGACCACTGACTGGGACTGGGACTAAGCTGTCTGTACTGGACCTGCCTCTGAGAGGGGAACCAGGATGCATCCTCACCTCCTGGCACAGGGGTTTGGGAAGTGTCTGTGGCCAAGCCATTGATCAACTGATCTCTTCCCGTGCAGTACTGCATTTTCAGAAACATGGGTTTGTTTTTTACTAATACCTATTTCTACTTTTCTTCTGAGCCCTATAGAGGATAAGTGCACCTTCTGGAAACTAAAGGGTCAAAGGGTAGATCCTATCTGAAAATCACTGCTGTGAGGCTGCTGTTGATGTCTAGGCCCTCAGTAAAATCTACTGCAAGCCCAAGGACTCATTTTCCCAATTGTTCTTTCTGGAAGCTTACCTGGGACCCTGTGGGTTCATTGTGTGTTGTCAGTCTGGTGGGTCTATTTCCTTCCCCCCGAGTTCGTGCAGCCCCAGTGTCTGCAGCTGTTGGCAACCAATGCATCACTGTAAAGGCAAATGAGCAAGAACTACACTTTACTTAGAACAACACAGAATTAACTCTGGGTTCAAATAATAATTCTTTGAACCCCCTCTTTCTACCAGCAAACCTGATGAGAGCTGCAAGACTCATGACAACTGAAAATGGGGAAGAAAAGGTGTCCTGGTTTGAGTGAGAACTTACACTGTTCAGTGATTTCCAGCTCAGTTCTTTTCATGGTGCTTTCTGAAGCCAGCAGCTGTTTTCCCAGGCAGTGGCTGCTTCTTGTAGTCATAACACCCAGTGTTTAGAGTGAGGAGTGAGGATGGGTGTGCAGACCAAGGCCACTGCTGGGCCTTGTTGGGGGTGCAGAAAGAGAAAGGCTGCACCTGCAGGGAGGAGCAGTTAAGACAGGTGACTCCAAACTGACCAGCAAGGGATTCCAGCCCATATACATCATATTCAGTGTAAAGCTGAGGAGTCAGGAGGGTCAAGCTCAGCTTGGCTCTTTCAGTTTCTTCCCTGCTGCTTCCATGGCCAGCACCCAAGGAGAGCTCTCTCCATTCTGCCTTCAGTCCTGATCCATGTGTTCCTGAATCCAGAATCAGAATCCAGCTCCTGAACCTGCTTGCCATCTGCTGCTGGGCCCAGTCTGGGACTCTCATGGTACCTGCTCCACAGCATCCATGGTGACAGTGAAGTATTTACCATTGAGGAGGTTGGGTTCACTACTTTTTTTTTTTTATATATATTCCATGCTATTTTTATTATTTTTTTCATTAAGGCTGTTCTAGTTCCCTTTTCTAATAGGTGAATTCCTCTCCCTTATTCCCTTTCTCTTCCCCTTTGGGGAGGGAGAGAGGTTAGCATCTGTTGTAGGCCTAAAGGGCTGCTCTGACCCTAAACCATGACAGATTTATTGGCACCCAATGTGGGGCACAATCAGAGCTCTGATACATTGCCTGAATAGTTCAAATTCCAGTTTACTCAGCTGTGAGAGTATCAGCTTTTTTTTTTTTTTTTTTTCCCTGAGAATCTTTAGGGATTGGAAACTAAAACAGACCATTTAAATTGTGTAGTTTCAGAGTTTTTATTTTGTCTCTTTTTAAGGTTTATTTCAGAGTTAAGTGCCATGCTGTTTCCTTACATGCTGTATGCATTATATTATTGTTTACTTGTTCTCTCTCTTTATCTGAAAGCTCCTGATTCTGGGTACTGGACGAAAGGTACCATTTTGCTGTGGTTTATCACTGATTTATGCTGTGCTGAACTGAGCAGTGAGTGCATTTTTGTACTACAGGTGTTACACAGTGGATCTTTTTTACTAAGAATACTTCTGGCTTTACTTTGGGAGTTCTGCTTCTCCCTGGCATGCTAATCTGAATCCTCTGGTTTAGATTTCCATTAAATTGTGAAGATTGCAATGTAATTATTACCAAAATATTATAGTATTCTTTGTCATTGTACTTGGTTTTAGTGACTAATCTCAGTGAGAGCACATATATTTCCTTGGAAGAAGACCAAGCATGGCTAGGTAAATAACAAAGCAGATAGGCTGGCTACAGCTGTGGAGGGTAAAAAAGATTCTGAGCCACTTATAAATTGCTGATTTTTGTCTCTTGGTTTCTCCTGCAAGAAATACACTGGAGGGAAACTGCTTCTTGCAGAGCTCCAGTTCATCTTCAGTACTGGGGCTGTAGGAAGGCCATGGTCACATACATGAATGTATCTATGCCATCCTGGGATGGGACACATCCTTTGCTATTCCCTGGGCATAAACTGGGTGGATTTCCATTGAGAAATTAAGACACGTGAACTTCCAGAGTGTCAAGTTAAGCTACCCAGCTGACTATTTTACCTTTTTTCTTTTGGCCATGTAATGAACAATCTGTTTTTTTTTTTTTTTAATTTTCTTAGTCTATCTTAAATTAGAGTTAACTACTACTACTGGTAGCTTCTGGAATACAAGAGATGTTCAGCTTCCCTTGTTTTACCCAGAGCAGGTCATTAAGTAATTTCCTCACTTGTGTCTTTTGATTTGTTTGCACTGCCTGTGCATGTTTCAGTCAAGCAGCAAATGAAAAATTATGTGTGATTTAAAGAAAAAATTTGGATTTTCTTTAATTTTCAGAGTTGTTGCTAACCTCAGTGCCTGGGAATGAATGGCTGGAGGGAGATGCTGCTCCTTGCCCTTTGGCCACTCTTTCTGACAAGGTCCAACAGGCATGATGATGCTGTGACAGAGTTGGTTTCTTGGGTCTACCTAATATTTCACAGAGTCATTGGAGTTGGAAGGCACCTCTAGAGATCATCTAGTCCAACCCCCCACACCAAAGCAGGTTTGCACATTACACATAGTTGCATCCAGGTGGGTTTTGAATATCTCCTCCTTGTGCAGCCTGTTCCAGTTCTTCACCACCCTGACAGTAAAGGAAGTTTTTGCTCATCTTTAAATGGAAGGTCCTGTGTTCTGACTTGTGCCCGTTGCCCTTTGTCTTGTCACTGGACACCACTGAAAAATGTCCAGCTCCATCCTCCTTGTACCTTTAGATATTTATAGACATTGATAAGGCCTCCTCTCAGTCCTCTCCAGAGTAAACAGCCCCAGGACTCTCAGCCTTTCCTTGTAAGAGAGATGCTGCAGTCCCCCAGTCATCTTTGTTGCCCTCCACTGGACTACCTCCAGTAGTTCCCTGTCTCTTGAACTAGCAATTCCAGAACTTGGCACAATACTTCATATCTGGCCTCACTAGGGCAATGCAGAGTGGGAGAACCTCCCTCCACCTCCTGGACATGCTCCTCTTAATGTACCTCAGGATACCATTGGCCTCTTGACCACAAGGGCACATTGCTGGGTCATGGTTAACAGTGTATCCAGGACCCCAAGATCCTTCTCCTCAGGGCTGTTTTCCAGCAGGTCTAACCTTAACTTGTATTGATGAACAGGGTTGTTTCTCCCCAGTTGCAGGACCCTGCATTTGACCTTGTTGAACCCCATTAAGTTCTGCTCTGCCCAGCTCTCCAGCCTGTCCAGGTCACACTGGATGGCAGCACAGCCCTGTGGTATGTCAGCCACTCGTCCTGGTTTTGTATCACCAGCAAACTTCCTGAGGCTACACTCAGTAATGCTGTTTGCAGTTCACCATGAATCTGGAGATCATGGTGTTTCTGGAGGTATTTATTTAAGCCTTTTTAGGCTCATTTTCCAGAGTAACTGGTTCTTCTCCCCATCTTTTTTTGCCTTTGCAGGGATGCTCTCTGCATCCTCTCCTTGTTGGGCAAATTGCTGGAGACTGAGCAGAGCCAGAGGCTCTGCCTCAGATTTCACTTTGCCCCAGATTGTCCAAGGCTGTGGTCCTACTGGTGTGTGGACTATGACCTTTCTCTTGATGCTTCCATTCTAGAAAACAATCACATTTCTTCCAGGAAAACAAGGGGCATACCGAGGTGTAGTAATGGAGTTGCTGTTTTCTGTTCCAGTTTCTTCTTTTCCATGGGGTCCTATGCTGGAGTGAGCAGTCCAGGGATGACCAGGAGGCTGCTTTCTTGTTGCAACTTTTCTCTTGGTTTGTGCTTAGGGATTTGAGGGTTGTTGAAAAATGGTTTGGAGGAAAGAGGAGGTGGAAGGAGTGGAGGAAGTTTATTGGGTGTAAAACCATATGGGGATTCCCAGTCCTCTACTACAGCTGCAGGAATTGCAGCTGCATGTGTGGGCACTGCTGTCTTTAATCTGTCTGTGCCATTAAGCTGGATTGGAGCTTCATTGGACCAGGTACCAGACCTGCTTAATTCTTATCCCTTTACTGTGATGACATTAAAAAATTAATAAAAAAACCTCTCAAAGCACACTTTCAGTCCTTACTGAGATGGCTGGGTGGGGGCATGATGCTGCTTGAGAGGAAGAGGAGGGGAGCAAGCAGTAGCTTTGGGATGTTTTCAAAACCATCGACCTGCAGGATGTGGGGACAGTGTGAAATACAAGGCTGCTACCAGCTGCCCCAGCATGGAGCCCGTGGCTGCTCTGCAGGGTCAGCCCTGGTGTGTGGCTGCTTTCTGGAAAGGACACAGTGGGCAAAAAGTGGCTGGCTGGTGCAGGGGCTTTTTCATCACCCAGTGCCCTGTCAGTGAGCACCTTCACTGCTGGGGAAAGGAAGTTATGCTAGCTTGGCTTTCATTGGCCAAAGTGATGAGCTAGGGATGAAGCACATTGTTTTCTCTTCTAGCTCCTCCTGGGATGCAGAGAGGAAGCTGGTTTGACTCTTGGGGCATTATCTTTTTTGGTGGCAACACATGAAGGAATCTAATCAGAAGGTCTCCCTGGAGCCTCAAGATCACCTGATAAGTGAGATCCACAGGTGAGGATGTTCAAATTTTATGGCTTCAGGTATTCACAGCCTTGGGTCAAATCTCTGCCAGCTCCTGTGTGTCTAAGCATCAGATGAGTGGGTTTGATGTGTGTTGGCCTTGTGGCAGGGTTTGAGCATGAGGACTGGGTTTGTAATGATGATTATCCAATCTCAGCCTTTTGTGTGACCTCAAGCAACACCACAGGAATTTTGTTCTGCTGTGGAGCTTCTACCATCTACTCTGGTTAACTTGGAAGAGGAGTGCTTCTCTCTTTTCCTTCTTGATTTTTATGCTTCAAACTTCCTTGAAAATGGAGGAAATGAAACCATAGGGCTTTTTTGTAAGTGACATGGATGGGAACAGCTCATTCTCCTTCCAGAGAAGAAATGAAATTTAGGGTGAAGGCAGAAATAACATCTGCCTAGTCACTTGTGCTGCCTGCAAGGGTTTGTGGGCCACTTGGCCTGGCAGGTGGGAGGTGACCAAGGCTGTAATGTCCCTTGGTGGAGTGCTCAGTGTGCTGTACTCACACCGTTATCTACTGCTACAGAAGGTCCTATTGGTGCCAGTGCCAGGCATATGGAGCATGGAGTTGCAAGGCAGTACCTGTTGATCCGACAGGACAGGGTCCTATTGCAGGACTGAATCTTTTCTTCATAGTTTTGAATGCTTTCCCATCTACGTACATCCAGGCAAAGTGTTTTCCCCATCAGTGGCTGGATTTGCTGTGGTATTAGAGGTGCATGAGGATTCTTGGAGAGGGGCAACATGGTGTGGGAAGGAAGATGGAGAGCCCTGTAGATGAGGGTGAGGAAGGGGGCTTCCCTGTTTTGTATTGCCTTGGAAATGTGGATTTTTGTCTCTGCCTGGGCAGATGTGGGAAGAACCATTTATGCTGACTTTTGTACAGAGACTGGTGCTTGGGAGGTCCCTGTGTCTGGATGGGTCTGGGCTGCACCCACAGTGCTGGGTTTGCCAAAATCCCAAGCAGCCCAGGGGACCCAACTGACTGCAGTCAGTGGGATCTGAGCATCCTGTATCTCACCTCCACAATGTGGGGAGCTGGGCACTGGTGTCCCAAAGCAGGACTCGACATCTGGGGATGTGTTGAACCTCACCTTGGGATGCAAGAGGAAATAACAGCACCTTCTTCTTCCACCACGGGAAGTGCATCCCTTGCCTTCTGTTGAAGCTCTGTGCTGGGTGCTGGACGAAAGTGAGGGACTAGAGGGACATAACAGGAATAGGTGCCATGCAGGGGAGCATCACCCAGCTGGTGGCTTTTCTCCAGTTCCACCAGGGTCAGGAACATGGCTCTGCAGGGAAGAACTGTGCCCCCAGGTCACTTGCTCTGCTGCCTGAAATGCTCGCAGGGGTTTTGCTGCTGGAACTGTGCAGAGGAGTTGCGGTCCGAGGGTTGCCCTCAGTGCTGGCTTGTCCCTGTGAGCAGTGGGAGAGCCAGGAACTGCGTGGCCCTTGGTGGGGAACAGTTCCTCCTGGCATCC
Source organism: Corythornis vintsioides (assembly GCA_025447755.1). NCBI lineage: Eukaryota > Metazoa > Chordata > Aves > Coraciiformes > Alcedinidae > Corythornis > Corythornis vintsioides. The sequence continues at coordinate 22,910 of JAOEGS010020285.1, forward strand.
CCTTCCTGCCTGGTCCCTGTGGTTCCTCCTTGCTGGGAAGCTGTTTGTGAGTGCACAGCCCGAGTTGTAAGTGCTGAGATCAGTAAGCAGAGTGCTTGGCCACGCTCTCTGCCTCCATGTGACTCTAGTTTCCGTTGGCTCCTTCCGCAAAGGCTATATTAGTGCTTAGAGAGAAAGCGGGTGGGAAAGAAGCCTAGCAGGTTGCACCTACCCTTGGTCCCACGAGCCCCCCGAGTGCAGCTGGAGGGGCTGCCGACTGCAGGATGAGTTGTGCCAAACCTTGCACGCCGCCCCATGCGGTGAGTAACTGCCCCCCAGTACCTCTGCTGGGGGAAAACCCTACAGGGTTTTTTTGAGGAGCCTCCCTTGCCAGCTTGAAGCTCTGTGGTGGCTGTGTGCTGCTAATGCCCATGCTCACAAGACCTGTGGCTGCGTGGGCCGCTGCCTGGGTTGGGGTGTGTACCGTGGGGAGCACCCTGGGTGCTTCCAGACCTCTCACATGTTGGCTGTTCTGCGGGGCTGCAGGCAAGGGTTTCCTGCTGGTCCTGCTGCCCACTCTCCTTGGCTGGGCAGGCACTGTTCCTGCAGCCATAGGGAGAAGCGTGGGAGGATGGAGGCACTTCTGATGTTGGAGGAGGCCAGTGCTGGGTGGCAAAGAAAGGCTGAGCTGAGTGAAGGAATGTGTGAACTTCTGTGGAGGGGTTCAGGGACCAAAGGCGAGCTGGAGCCAAAGCTTGTTTTTTGGGTGCAGCAAGGTTACAGGGGGGTCCCTCTCCTACAACTGTGTCTGGGTGCAAGGTACTGCTGGAGACCAAGGGCTTGGGAGGGCACAAACTGCTGTGTGTCAGCTCCAGCCCAGGGAAAGGGGGTTTCCTTTCCATCCCCGCCAGAATAATAAATGCCACTTAGATAACACACTGGCTTAATGCTTTTGGTTGTCCTTAGGAAGGAGACAACCAGGACTTGTCCTCTGCTCTCTCTGTGCTGTGAGGCTCTGGCTACCTGGGCTGCCAGAAATAACCCCCCATTTCTTCTTCAAGCACTGGCAGTTATGAACATGCTGCTTGCCAGGCCCTCACCAAGACCTTGCTGCTCATTTGCCTGAGGTTCAGCCTTTCCCCTGATGCAAATGCCATCAGCTCCAGTTCCACCAAGTTAGTAAAGGAGCACCTTGTGCTGGAGAGCCTGTGCTTCCCAGGGAGGAGCTCCAGCAGGGATGGGTACTGGCGGGAGCTAAATGGTGACTGGTTTGGTGTTTTTTGGGGAGTGTTTGGTGCCGGAGAGGGCGAATGTGGGTCCTGGCATGGGGGTGGGGGGGTGATGTGAAGCCTCTGCTAAGGGTTTCAGTTCAATGGTCTTTGCGAGCAGCTGTGCAGTGACAGTGGCGCCTTTCCCATGTGTTGCTGCCCCATGCAGGGACCACGCTAACATCTCCCTGTACCTTTTCTTCTTCTGCTTACCAAGCTCTGCTTGGTGGATTCCTGTGAGGGCTCCTGCTGGGGTGGGTGAGTTCGGTGCTGGAGCTCTTCTCTGTTTCTCTATGGGCAGGTCATGGTGGCCCAGGTCTCTATGGTATGTTGGGAGCTCATCACCTCTAGGTGCTCCTCGGGGACATGAGATCTGTGCATCTCCTTGCAGGCAGGAGCTGTGGGCAGAAGGCGGGCCATGTACAGGGATCACTGCTGCCATGATGGGCTCCCTGGGAGAACCTGAGCCTTTTGAGAAGAACAATGTGCAACTTTTGACTTTCTCACCTGTCTCCATCTCTGCAGGAGTGCCACCTCTGAGATGGAGGCCTCACTCCCTGGTCTCTCCCTGCTTCTGGTGCTCCTGGCAGCAGGATGGGGAAGCGAGGATATCGCAGTCCGGGCAACATCTCCTGGTGGCTGTGAGCTTGTAAGTCCTCTCTTGCAAACCCTTGCCCTTCTGACTGCTTCTTCCCACCCTTAAAAGCCCAGGTGCCTCAGCACCTCCGGACCTTCCCTGTCCCCTTGCTTAGCTTAAGGGGTAGACTTTGTGTGGAAGCTCTAACCATAAAGCCACCTCCTCCATTCACAGAATGTTATGGATTGGAAGGGACCTAGAAGATCATCTAGTCCAACCCCCCTGCCAGAGCAGGATCACCTAGACCAAGTCACCCAGG
>JAOEGS010020286.1:0-20414 GCA_025447755.1 Corythornis vintsioides
AGTTTCTCAGGCCAGGCTGGATGGGGCTCTGAGCAACCTGCTCTAGTGGGAGGTGTCCCTGCCATGGCAGGGGGTGGAACTGGATCAGCTTTAAGGTCCCTTCCAACCCATTCTATGAAGTGGTGCTTTTCACATTTATTTCATTTTTAAAGTATTGTTAAGTCTCACTCCTCTGTCTGGGACCCACCCCTGTGTCTTTACTCCATTTGCTGCACCCTCTTCCAAGGAGGAACAAATCTCTTTGTATGCTGGATTCTGACCTGTGGTAGCTGCACTCAAAGCCCATCTCCTCCTTGCTGTCCAGAGAGCAAAGCCCTCCCATTCCTGCTTTGCTTGCCCCTAGCTGTTCAGGTCACACCACCACACATCATTGTCCAGGTGCCCCTGCTCAGGCAGGGGGGTTGCACTAGATGATCTTCCAGGTCCCTTCCAACCCCTGACAGTCTGAGATCAGCTTTCCAGCCACCTGGGCAGCAGAATTTGTCTCTGGATACTCAGGAACTAACCAAACTTCACCTCCTGGGTCCTGTCTGGCCCTGCCTGGCAGGAAGGCCTGAGAAGGGAAGGCTCTGCTGGCATTAGCTGTATGCAGAGGTGATGGTGCTGCTTTGCCTTCTCATTTCAGCTTTAATCACCCCCATTAAAGCGTTTAGTGGGGCTTCAGGAGCCTGGGGAAGGAAGGCAGAGCTGCCCTGCCCTGCTCAGAGCTGAGCACAGAGGGATGTCTGAATGCCCCGTGGTGCTGCCGGGCCTCACCATGTGCTGCTGAAACCCTCTATTGATTGGCCGTGCTTAAGCCTGTGGAAAATCTCCCACTAAGCATCGAATGAAGTTGTAAATCCACCCTCACCTGCCCATCTGGAGCATAATCTCTCTGGTTTTATTTATCACTGCCTGCTGCTGGGAGGGAGCAGAGCAGATGAGAGAGTGAAAGATGTTGTTTCAACAAGGGTGTGGAAGGACTTCAGCCAGTGATCACTGGAGCTGTAGGGGAAAGCTTCTCCTGATGTAATTGCATTGCCTAAAAAGAAGGAAAGAAGAGAAATGCCTGACTGTAGGTTGGAGGATATATTTGAGGTGTTCTTCAGAGTTAGAAATAGAAGCTGCCTCTAATTTTTCAGTGTCTTGTGAGTTGCTGCTTAGAGTTCCTAGATGAGCAGAGGTTTTTTTTAACTGCTGGTTTTTGTTTTAGCAAGCTGCCATTTCAGCTGGGAAGAAGCTACATGATGGAACCTTCAGTTGATTTCATGCTCATGGTATTTAAATACTTGCTTTGCTAATATATCTGTCCTGGGTCATCAAGAGGTCTTGTCTTTTGGGTTTTCATCCCCTGGAGGCTTCTTCCCAGAGCCATTTCTCCTGCAGGAGCTCTGCTCATTGCACCCAGATCCCTACACGTGTCACCCAGGTTTGTGTTTCAGCTCTGCACTGCTGTTAGCACAGCCACTGCCTCAGGCTTCACTTGGGCTCTCATTCCCTAACACAGGTCTCTCTGACAGGCCAGTAACTCCTCCCTTCCCCTGACACAGTCACTGACCCTCTGCTTTGCTGGTTTATGCCCCCCAGAAAGGACAGGGTGGTTGGATGGAGAACTGGCTGCTCTGGGGTCTTTTTGCACCGTGAAGATAAGCAAGATGCAGCAGCAGCAGCTGAGCTCTGAGCAGGCAAAGGGTGGCAGGAGAAGAAAACTGCAGCATGGACTCACAGCCAAGAATGCTGAGATGAGGGACTGGAGCTGCCCTGTTCCTGAGCAGCTCATCAGCAGAATCTGCCTGCAGAATGTCAGGGAGACTGTGAAACAGGTACTACAAGGAGGGAAGACACTGAGCTTTGGCCTCTGAAGCTCCTGGGGGGGCGGGGATGGAAAAAAGCTGTAATATAAGGCTCAGATCAGACAGAGCTTGCTGGTGCCAAGGTTGGGCCTCTGAAAGAGAGTTTTGCTTGATATCTCAATATTTCCCTTTCTAATTTAGAGATTTTTGCTTGTTACCTCAAATTTCCCTTTCTAATTTAGAGATTTTTGCTTGTTACCTCAAATTTCCCTTTCTAATTTAGAGATTTTTGCTTATCTCAAGATTTTCTTTTCTAATTTAGAGATTTTTGCTTGTTACCTCAAATTTCCCCTACTTAGAGATTTTTGCTTGTTACCTCAGGATTTCCCTTTCTAGAGATTTCTTTGGTTTATTTTGTTTGGGTTTTGTTGTTTTGGTTTTTTTTTCACTACAGCTGAACTGCTGCCAGTAAAATGTGGTTTATAAAATAGCACCAGGTGCTAAACCAGTGATTGGTGTGACTGGGCATGGCTGGGATGCTCAGGGACTGCAGCCACACTCAGCCCTGGATCAGCTGAAGGGAAAAAGAGCCCAAACCTCCTTTTGTGGTGACATCTGCCCCTCGTTTCTAGCAGTGTTCTGCCTCTCTCTGCTTTGTTTGACATTGGAACAGGATGTCTGCAGCTGGGGGAGTATTTCTGATAAAGCAGAAAAGGAGCTTTGAATAGGAATTGCAGTCATTTGTTTTATCTCTTATCTGTCTGCTGTCTTTAATTGATGGCCACCCAGCCCAGGGCAAGGGAGAACACCCTCCTGTGCCCAGCCTGTGCCACCCAGCCCAGGGCAAGGGAGAACACCCTCCTGTGCCCAGCCTGTGCCAGGTGAGCAGGGACTGCTGCTTTTCAAGGCAGTTCTGGTGTGATGATGGTTTCAGGCTCCCTGCTTGTGGAAATGGAGTTGGAATTTCAGCTGTTTCTGACTTTGGCAGCCTTTTCCCTGCCCCTTTGCCTGCTTTACAAGTGGTAACTGTGAGGTGTTGCTGTTTGTTTCTGTCTTTACCTCCCTGCAATAACTTTTTTCTCTGGAGGAGAAGAAATTGAGGAAGATGATGATGGTGAGGCTTGAGACATTACTTTCTAGGTTTGATTCCACTGCTTTTGTGGAAATGATTGTTTAATTAACCACGTGGAATCTGTGTGAATTAGGTAAAATTAGTGCTACTCAATACCCAAATACTGGCTTCTGTGTAATGCTGATAAATCCAGGGAGGATGTTGTGGTGGATAAACAGGAATTCATAAGTTGTGCTGTTTATCTTGCAATGAAAAGTAGATAAAATATATAGATTTTTTTTTTGACTGATTCTTTCAGAGTTTACTTACCTCTTAGAATTTGTCAAGTGAATCATCATCTCCGTGGTGGGTATTTAGGCTGTGTGAGGAGTGTGAGCACAGGAAGCCTGCTGTGAGCACAAGCACCAGGGAAACTTTGCCTATTACCAGAAGAAATAGTCTGTTGCAGATCAGTGCTGTGCTCCTGAGATACAACTAGATAATTTTAAATGAAACTCTTATCAGTGCTGCAAGGGGTAATACCTGGGGAAAAGCAAATATGGTTAATGTGAAAACATTCAGGGGCTCATCAAGATGGTGACAAAGATGAGGGAATAATTTACAGCTGCCTACAAAGGCAAGTTCTGGTCTGTGGGCAGGATCTATATCTGTATTTTTATTGATTATTCTTAATGGGGTGGCTGTCTTCCTGGGACAGCCCTTGCTCACTGCACCCAAATCTCATCTTTCAGGTGACAGAAGCAGAAATCCACCAGTGTTCAGCATGTCCTGACTGTCAGAAGCAGGCAGCAGAGCTGGCCAGGATTGCCTTCCTCAGGAGAAAGAAGGTTCTGCTGGAAAATGCTTTAATCCAACAGAAATTGGAAGAACAGATTTACTCCACAGTAAGCAAATATTGGTTAAAAAAAACCCCAAACCCGTGGTACACTTTCTACCTGCTGTAACTTAACCTAAAGGGCAGATTTCCCTCTGATTTATGGCAGTGGGAAGGGGTTGAGCTGAGTGCAGTTTGCAACTCAAAATCGACTTTAGCTCCCTAGCATTAATGAATTGTTTGGGACTAAGTTGGGATTCAAGTTTTATGTTAGGGAGTGCCCCTGGAGCAGGTGGTAGGTGGTGTGAGCTGAAACATATGGAATTCCTTTGGTCTTCTGTGGCAGACCCTTGGGATGATCTTCCTGAGGGAAGAACCTGCTTTAGGTAGCAGGTCAGTGGCCACATCATCCAACAGAGGTTTTTAAAGCAGGATGCTTTAGAAATGCAGCAGAACTGTGCTGCCTGCCTGGCTGCTCTGGAGGGGCTCCTTGTCTCTGCCCATGCCAGCCATGGGAAATGGCAGGAGTACAAACCCAGTTAATTCCCCTGTTCCCTTTTGCTTTCAGAACGTGCTTACACTTCTAGGAGAAGCCCTCAGAAGCCTTCCCAAACCTTCAGAGGATCCCAGGAGCTTATGGCAAAGGCTGAAAGGTCAGAAGTGTGTGAAGCCTGAAAGCAGTAAACATAACTCAAGGACATAAAGAACTGGGGGGGCTCTGCACTGGATGCCAGCAGTGGTGGCTCTCACCTGCTGTGCCACTGATGGGTTGGGTGGTGGTTTAATATCGTGGCAGGTGGCACCAGATCTGCCCAGTGTGCTGGGCTCTGAGGGCTGACAGCTCCTCCTCCTTCCTCAAAGCAAATGTGCAATATACTGTAACCACAGCACATACATTTTTCAAATGCTGGGAGCCAACCCTTGCTGTTCTGAAGCTGACAAGTGGTAAGGATTGTGGTTTTTTTTGGTGGGATTGCTTGTGGGATTTCAGAGCAGCTCCCAGCTGCTTCCATCCATAAGGAAATGATTCCGTTTGGCAGGGCAGGGAGGTGTAATTACTGGATTTCAGCTCAATCTTTGCCCACTGTCTCGTGTGAAATTGGAAGTGAGAGCCCCAGGTGGAGGAGACAAATAAGGTTGCAAAGTAACTATAGAAAGGCAGAAAATGAAAGGGGGTATTTATAGAACTGCAGTAATGAGCCTATAACAGAAATTAATCAGCAAGACTGCAGAGCCCAACAGGACAAGAGACAATAATAAATGAATCATGGAACACAGGTAGGATAGGTGTCTAGGAAGAGGGAAAAACAACATAGATTCAAATGGAAATAAGATTCCAAATAATATCTTTTAAATATAATTGGTATTTGTGGTAATTTCCTTTGATTTGGTTATTTTTTTCAAGATGGCAAAGTCAGTATCTTTCCAAGAATCTGGGTGGAAGATTTCTCTCCAGTACACACCCAAATGAGGTGGCTTTATCCTGGGCATCTCAGTGGGGGTGCCAGTGAGACCCTCTCTGTGGCAGCCCCAGAAGCTGCTCTGTGGGCACCAGACAGCCCACCTTCCTGGCATTGCTGGCAGCCAGAGCTCAGGGCATGGCTCTTGCAGTGGCACTTGGGTGACTCACAGAGGTGCTGACTCTCATCAGGCTCTGCTCTCCTCACTGCTCTGCATTCACCTCTCTGAAGGCCATGGAAATCTTGGAGTATCCTGATCTCTGAACTCTTTGTTGCCACAAAGCAAATAGGACTAAATCTTTTTTTTTTGTTTTTGTTCTCCTCTTCCTCTCTGGGGCTGAAGTTGGGTTGTTTTGCACCCACATGTTTATCTTCTTGTGCATGCTGCATGTTGTTTGTCAGAGCCTGAGGGCTGTGTAGCCTCTCGTTGTCACTTCCCACAAAGGGATGGAAAAGTGGAGAAGCAGCAGTAGGATCTGGAGGTGGATGGGCCCACCAGTGTCACAGGGAATCTGCCTTCTGGGGCTTAAAAACCAACCTTCAGTGGTGTCAGTGGGAGCTGAGCCCCAGGTGTCCACACAGTGCAGCCCTGAGCTGCTTGTCCCCAGTGCTTCATTGACACTGGCACTGCAGCTCCCTGTGAGCAGCAGCTTGAACAGGCTGCTCAGAAACATTCCCCCTGAGCTTGGCTTTGGCAGCTGCAGATTTCCATGGCCACCTCTACATGGAATAAACTGCTACTTGCTTCTCTAATTCTGAGAGAGGCTTCAGTCCCCTAAATCTCCAACCTCCCCATCTTACAAACCTTCTGAGCTGCTCCATCTCTGTTCCCCACATGCTGTGGGCTGCCCTCCCTGCTGCTCTGCAGCCCTTCTAAGGCCTGTTAGTCCATTGAAGTCTCCCAGAGGCTGTCAGGTGAGTGGAAGGGTGGCCAGGAATGGAAACCTTGGACAAGGTGGGTTTCTGGCTGTTGCCAGTGAGTGCAGCTTTCAGCCCCTACAAAAAATACAGAGTTCCAGGACTCTAAATATAGATGGATTCTTTTTAGAAGCCAGAGAAGACATTTTGATGGCTTTGCTTTCAGTACAGAGTTGCTTTCTAGAAATAACTGAAATATCTTTGTGCAGCTCCTGTCAAGCCTTTATGTAAATCCACTGAACTGTGAGCTATTTGGGTCAGGAATCTGACAATATTTGTCTGTAAAATAGTGTTTCCACTCCTGGCTGTACAGTTCTTGTTTGTTTGCATAAATATTACAAAGCCAATTCTGAGTAGCTCCTCTGAAATATCAAAGCACGTTTTGCTCAGGTCTGCTGCAGACGTTTTCCTGCTGCTTGTTACAGTTCTTCCATTTGTTTATTTATTTATTCTAAATCAGGAACGACTCTGAGATCTGAGTGTTTGTCTTCTGCTTTCTTGTAGCTGCTATTAGGGTGAACAGTGGAATAAATGATCTGAGGTTTTAAATAATGTATTTTATAATCCTGCAGTGTTTTGAGACGAGAGATCCAAAAATGCAAATGTGGAGATGTGTGTGTGGGGGGAGAAGATAATGTCTCTTCCTTTTTCTGCCTCAAAGGAGCTTCCACCTCGTCCCCCTCACCCCTCTGACCTTCCTCAGCTGTGGATTTTTCTTCTGATCCAAAGAAACACTCTAAAACCATGATCAAGAAATATTTATTCATTTGCTCCCTTGTTTGTGCTTGCTGGGGCATGGAAGGAGCGAGGTGGATCAAGGGTGATTCATAGTGGAAGCAGCTGTAGGACTGAAACAAATCCATCTGCCTATTAAAAGTACATGGGAGCTTTTACTGGGAGCTTTTGTGCTATGCACAGTCACAGTGTTTAATCTCCTGACTGACTCAGGGTGTAGTAGAGCTTGTTGCTCTGAACTCTGTACACAGCAGAAGAGTGTTTGTGTCCACGCTGGGCTCAGTTCCCTGTGCACTTGTAACTGGGTGTGTGATGTTGCACTTCATCCTGGGCTCAAATTCTCATTAAAACCAGTTTTCTGAGGGCTGTGGCCACGTGATTTTGTTTGCTCTGGCATTCTCCAGAAGAAAAATTAGCCTGGCTTCTAGGTTTAGTCATTCCTTAGTGCTGCCTCTGACTGTCTGTTGGGCTTTGGGACTCTGTTGCTTCTCTAGGATGAACTTCCATCTCTTTCACAAGAAGCCCCTGGCACTGGTTTGAATGGCAAGCTCACTGCACTAAAGCTTTGCTGCCTGGCTGTGAGCTGGGAAGAAAGGGAACCGTGTTTGAGTGGTGATTTCCAGCCCCTTGTGAAATGTAGAATGCCAGGAGGGTGGAGGTTGGAAGGCACCACTCTAAAGGTCTTTGTGTCCAGCCCCCTGCTTGAGCAAGGTCACCTAGAGCCAGAAGCTCCTCATGCTGAGGTGGAACTCCCTGTGCTCCAGCTTGGACCCCGTGCCCCTCGCCCTGTCCTGGGGGACAAATGCCAAGAGGCTGTCCCTGCATCCTGGCACCCAGCCCTTCTGTGGTTATAGACACTCATTAGATCTCTCCAGCCTAGAAAGCCTCAGGGCTCTCAGCCTTTCCTCATCCTTAATCCTGATGTTCCCTGGTGAAATGATGAGCTGACACAGTGCCCACATTCTTCTTCTCCACTCAAAACCCAAACTGTAGCTTTCAGTGCAGTTATTCCAAACCATCCATCCTCTGCTGAGAGCTGGACTCCTTCCAGCTACCTGTTTTTACAGCTTTTTGGAATATATTGGCATTTTTCACACTGGAATTTTATTTCCCTTCAGTATGATTTTTTTTTTTTTTGACTGTTCCAGCCTGCCCTGGGTACTAAATACCTCTGTGCTTTCATGGGGCTTAATTCTGTGAAATTAAGAGATTCATCTTCAGAGTACTACACTTGTGTTGTGTTTATCAGTGAGGTAACTGCTCCTTTTTCTTCCAGGCTGGATTCTGATGGTCTTTGCCTACACTGGGAGCAGCATGGTCTGTACTGGGCAGTGTGGGGGAGCCTGTCCCTGCTGTCAGTAAGGCTCTGACTCCTCCAGCTTTCATATTCCCTGTAGAATTGATCAGGGCATCTCAAAAAAACCCACATTTTCCAGCTTCTGGACACAGTCAGTGCTTGTTTATTCGTGTATTTATTTAGTAATAAAATAGTACTGTTTGTTCCCACATAGCCTAGTGTGGATGAGCCATCAGTAGGTTTGTAAAATAGATCTGTAGCATGGAACAGTCCTGGAGAATATCCTGTGAAAAGTCACATTTTTAGTTGATAGCACTTTAAGAACATTTACATCCTTCATCTTGACATTTTTAAATAGAACATATTGGGGTTTTTTTTTGCCTACAGAAGTAATTTTACAGCATCATCACAGTATTATAGCTTGTTGAAAAAGACATACAGCATTGAGGGCAGTGCAAGCAAGCTGGATACTGGAGCAGGGCTTTGTCTTTGTCAGTTTGACACAGTTTTCTACTTTTAAAAGCAATGACATATATTAATATTACACCCATCACTTGGTTAGAAAAATGGTACCTACATCTTCTACCCACAAGAGATCTGCCCCTTTTTTCTGTGGCATTAACATCACAGGCTATGAAAATAGAAACACGGCGTCGCACTCTTGCTTTAAAAATAATGCCAAGCCCGCTTCAAAAAGTGCTCTGGGCTCGGTTTTGACCTTGGCAAGTGGGATGTCCTTAATCCAGCTGGAGCTGGAATGCTTCCAGCATCACCCCTTACACGCAAGAAGTGTCAGTTTATCCCCCTGCTGAAGCACTGAGGCTCCTGCACGGAGCTGTTGCTGAAGACGGGCAGAGCTCTTCAGCCACAGGCTCTCCAGCTGCTCCTGTGCAGTGCCTGGGAGTGGGATTTCCTGCAGACTCCCACTGGATTTCCTGCAGACTCCCATGGGATTTCCAGGGATGGCCAGCCAGAGGGCTGAGCTGGGACAAACCAGTGTAACTGGGCTGGTTTGTAGTGGCCGTACTGGTTTGTGGTCCCTCGCATCCCCTGGCCAGCAGGCTTTGGAAAGGGTGGTGAGCAGCAGATGTAGATTTGATGTCTGGGAGATAAAAACCACAGGGCTGCGTTGGTTTGACTTGGCACAAAGGAGACTAAAGATATAAATATCTATAGATAGTGTCTAATAAAGCTGTAGGAAATCTCCAAACTGCTAACGACTCTTAGAAATGAGATAAAACAAGGATCTGTTTGCTTGGAAACATCCTAGTTGCCATCCTTTCGTGGGTTTAGCTTTCAGGTAACACAGGAGCATTTCATGGTGGATCCTTTTTCTTGCATTTCCCTCTTTATTTTATGAAAGGAGTCCGGGTGTGCTCTGGAAAAGCCTCTTGTCGTGGTCTCTCTGATACTCCTCTTGTGCTTTCTGCAGCTTTTTGCCTCGCAGCTTCCACTTGTGGAAGCAGTAGGTGAGGAGGGAGGTCATGACCAAGGAGAAGATGATCACCAGCACTACCACCAGGGCGATGGTGGAGGACAGGGACCCCTCCAGCTGCCTGCTCTCGGCGCCGCTCGTCGCGTTGGGTTCGGCGCTTTCGTACTCGCCTGAGGCCAGGAGCGCGGCGACCGGGGCGTCCTTGAGCCTGGGCCTCATGGGGAGGATGGAGCTGTTCCAAGCCAGTTGGAATTTCACAGGGAGGCAGAGCTACTGGCCCCTTGGCCCTCGGGGCATTGGCCACAGGGTTTTCTCCTCGGCTGCTTGGCTCAGCAGCGGGGGGGCTGAGGCCTAATGGCGCCTGTCGTGGCCTGCTTGCTGCTGGCCATGGCTGCTCGGGGCTGCCCGGCTTGGAAAGCTGCTGGAGCTGCCTCTGAGGGGAAGGGAAGGCTGCTCAGATGAGGGCCAGGGTGCTGGTACTGAAGTTCTCCAAGAGCCAAGTGAAGCCAATGGGGGGGATTGTCCAGTGAGGTGGTGGCAGGGCCTGGGGTGTGGCCAGAAACAAGCGCTGCAGTGAGGGGGGTTAGGCCTTAGGAATTCATTTGATGAGAAGTTTTATTTTCTTCACCCATATATTCCCAAAAGAGAATCAAAGGCATGTCTTTTTACCCAAGAGTGGGTGTGGCATTGAAAAATGGGCCCCAATCCAGGAGATGTGTTAGCCAAGGGAGTTTATTTCCCCCTTCTTTGATATTTGCTCTCAGAGTTGTCTGGGGAGGGTTTAGGTTTGAGGGTTTTGTCCTCGTTCGGCTGGAGTTTAGATGGTGTCCTCAGCTGGAGATATGACCTGGGTGAGAAACGACAGAGGGTTATTTAAGGGGTGAGCTCCCCTAAAGGCAGTGAGCTGTAATCCAGAATTTAAGACACTTATTCCTTCAGAACTCTGGTAGGATTTCACACTCGTGGAAGTCAGTTGGCTTTGACACATGATGTGTTTGGCAAATCATGAAAAACCTGCTCTTCGGAGCAGTTTGGAAGTTGAGCTGGTGTGGAGAAGGTGAACCCCCTTTCAGAGTCCCCTTTAGAGCTCCCTTCCAACCCCTACCATCCTGTGAAGATCTGGGCCACCCTCTTTCCTTTCTTCCCTCCCCTGTCCAACGTCTCATCCTAGAGTTAAATGTGAGGAACAGGCTGCTCTGCTCTTCCTGATGTCCACTCAGGACAGCTGGACTCGTCCCCAGGATACTGGACTTTGAGGAGCTGTAAGTGCTTTCAGAGCTATTTATTTCAAATAACAGATTGTTCTAAACCCTCTCCACCCTACTCCCAAATGCTCGGAGGCCAAAATTAGGTTTCAGAGCTCTGGGAGCATATCTGTTTGTTGGGAGAGGCTCTGTTAGATGGGGGGCAGTTGTAATTGAGCCTCTTTATAGAATTATTTCATCCTACTCAGGCTAGCAGGGAATGGAGGGTCTCTCTTCTTAATTAACAGCACGTTCTTGTTTGTAATAAAGGTTGTTTACTATAAATTAGCATTCTGTTGGTGTTAAAAGATGTAAATGAGCAGTTCCTGCCAGTTTGGAACAATATGTTCACAGAGTCAAAAATAAATGTGGATTTTAAAGAAAGTTTAAAAGCCAGATTTTACTGTAGTTCAGAAGCAAAAAAGAAAACCAACCTCAAGAAAACCAACAAAAGCCCCTCTGTGTTTGTAAAGCTGATTGAAAGTTCATTCCACCCAAGGGACCAAGCACAGCCCAGCCCCTCTCTGATGAATGCCTGACAAGTTGTGCAGCAGGAGGTGATGACAACAAAATATTTTAGTGCCACTTGGCGATGTCGTTGACATCTTCCTCAAGTAGCCTCAGGAAAGAAGCTGCAGTAGAAGAACTTCAGGAACTTCAGGAACTGAGAAGATGCCTCTTCTGATTTATGGAGTGGCTCAATGTCCACCACCCACATGCAAGTCCAGGAGGGTGGGATGTGTCAGATCTTGTGATACTTGCCTGGACCTCTCATCTGTATCTGCATCTCTCAGTGTCCTACAGGGGACATGAAAGATGAAGGATATCCAGTCATTAGGCAGCTGGTTCTCTGTGGTGCTCCAGGGAGGTGCCTGGATGTTCTTTGTGGCACCATTTCCACTTCAGGTCCTGGTGTTTTCAGACACCAACCTGGAATGCTTCTAAAATCAAGTCTGCCAAGTACTGCTTGTGCTTCAGGTGCCCTGGGGGAGAAGGGAGCTGCTTTTTGCAGACAAAGCCCAGCCCTTGAAAACAGGGTCTGAGGGGAAAATAGCAAATCTTGGATGCATTTCCAAATGTGCCAAGCACAGGAAGGTCATTGGTGTAGTCAGCAGGGACATAGGAGGGGGAAAATAGCCATGGCCAACCTGATATGCTGGGGGCCAGCTGGCTGGAAAGGTGGGCACCAAGCTCAACGTGAGGCAGCCTCATGCTCTTGTACAGCCCAGTGGCTCCTCTCCTGCCTGAGGTTGTTCACCTGAGCCCTGGGGACACCCAGCAGTCAGAAATACATGTTTCAGCAGCAGCTTGTATGGCAGCATCCAACTGATGTTGGATTTTTGGGAAAGACTTGGATCTTTACTGCTCTGCTTGAGTCCTGAGAGGCCTGTTTGTGTTACCTGCAGCCATTCTGTTAAGCACACACATAAAAAACCGAGTTTTGAGTTGAGTCAGGTTCCTCCTACTAAAGTTGCAGTGTCAACATGTTCTCAGGAGGAAACTTTCCATTAAAAACCCCCAAAGATTCATCCCTGTCCGTGCACTAATTTAATTCAAGCAGTGGAAAATAAATTACTCTTGCATTGTTATGTTGTTTTTGTGTGAGTCATAATTCTTTGGTGTATTTTGTCTGATCATGCAAAGTAGGATCTCAGGGCTGTGCACATTTAATAGCCATTAACATTTAATAAAATATATTAGAAAGGTTTGGATATTTACAGAAATAATTTCAGTTGGCTTTTTTTTTTGTCTGGAAATACTGATTTATTGGAAGAAACTTTCCATGTAAGCATATTAGACTTCTACATTTCTAACCCTTTTAACACAGTAATGTTTTACTGTGATAATTCCATAAGCACAGACTATGGATGTGGGATGTCCTTGCCTAGGGAGAGACTTTGCTGCCGTGGCTCATGTTTTCAGGAAAATAGTGTTTCAAGTGAAGTATAACTCAGTGTAAGGTGAGGAGGACAAAACCTGCTTCTAATATCCTTAGGACAGGCTTTGCCTTTCCTTTTGTTCCTCAAGCTCAGTGCCTCTGGGTACTCCAACAAAGTAGAGAGAAAACTATTTCAGTGTACTTTCTGAGGGTGGAAATAGGAGCCATTTGGATGCACTTTATGTGAGAGGAACAAGGGAAATGACAGTAACAAAACTCAGTATCCAAACATTCAGGTTATGGGCATCTGTCAAACAGTGAATCACTGCAAAGAGGTGAAAACAGTGATCAGCAGCTTTGTGGTTTCACTGAGACTCCTCCCTTTCTCTAAGAGCAAAACATGCCTCTGTTTTCTAGTGCCTTGTTAATAATGATGCCACCAGTGTTGGATTAAAAAGAGTAATGATGATGCTGGTGATAAACAGATAAAAATAAACAGAGTAAAACGATAGAAAAGCCAAGAGGCTGCGTGGGAGACCAGACTCATCTGAAGTTTTAATTGGCTATGATTTGGGGTTTTTTTTATTGTTGGGATAACTCTCTTTTCCAATTCTCTGTTCCAGTTAAAGGAAGGACTGAGTTTGGTGAACGTCTGAAGTCTTCAGCTCCATCAGAAGGTTGAAGGCCAGAAATGCCAGGTGAGCTGCTGCAGTGTTGCTGGTTTAACGGGAAGCTGACTGTAGATGACCTGACTCAAACTTCCCTGCACTTCCTGGTGGTATTGATTGAGTGAGGGTGGCTGATCAGGACATCCAAACCAGCAGCAAGTGAGAAAAAACATGTAATACTGCTCTCAAATGAACACAAAACCATCTCTCCAAAGCAAAGACGACTGACCTGAATCTGTAAACCTGCTCTGTGAGGGAACAGGTCCCTTTGATTTCAGTAGCAGGAGACTCTTCAGTGTGTCTTTGTGTGTCTCTCTCTCCTGCACTCATCCCTCCACGCTGTGCATTCTCAAATGGTGAATTACTGCCAGCATTTATATCATCTTCAACAGATATTGGCTTTGGAATGTAGTTCCAGGCTTGCTTTTCTTGCCTTCAAGCCTGCCTGTGGTTCCCCTGCTGCCTTTCCCACCGCCTCGCCCGTGCTCGCTGCACGCAGGAGGAATTTGCACCTTTTTGCTCTACAAACATTTGGGTGAAGTGTAAGGGGTCGTGTGGTAAACCTGGTCTGGGAAGCAATCTGTGCCTCTCCTCCTCCAGAGCCAGTGTAGCAAGGCATCTCCCAGCACCCCTGTGCACAGCCTTGCAGATGAAAGCCCGAGTGGGAGGGAGAGCAAATGAAAGCGGGGACGAGGAGGAGGGAGGGAGAGGGATGGGAGAAGGCAGGAAAGGCTTTAAAAAGCACCTAGTGTGAGATGTTTTAGCCTTGCTCCTGATTTTTCACTGCACCTTCTCTAAACTGAACAAAGGGCTGGATTTTGGGGGGTATTTTAAAGGTCTCCACGAGAGCAGCCTTGCTGGTTTCACACCCCAGCGGGGCACATCTTTGGATGCTTAAAATACTCCTGGAAATCTGAAGGTTTCAAGTCTACAAAGTGCTCAGCTTCCAGCTGAGTGCCAGGGAGGCTTCCTACTTCCCCGTGGGCTCTGTGGACTTCGGGGCTTAAATAATAAGCATTGGGTTGTTAGAGAAGGACACTTGAGCTGCGTTGCTGTGTCACTGGGTTTGCAGGTGTTAAACACCACAGGTTTATCTGAGGGGTCCTAAAATCCAACAATCTCTTTGTGCCTTTGGCTTCTGTGTTGTTAATCTCAAAGAAAAAAAAAAAAAGGAAAAAAAATCTATATTAGATTTTTAATGTAGTCATCCTTGGAAATGGAATTTGCATAAACCCCTTGTGATTACATCCCCTGATAGGACTCGGATCAAGAGAAAGCCAGTGACTCTTAATGAAGAGTGTACAATTCTAGCCCTGGTCCCTCAGAATGCTTTACACTGCTTTTCTCCTGGTGAGTAAGAACAGCTCTGCTTTTAGCAGTTGTTCAGCCTGTTCTGTCTTCATCACACCTGAGGTTTTCTCCTCCCTTACACGAGAAGAGAACAGAATGGGGAGTGTTGGAAGGGCTCGTGGTAACTCATCCATGAGCCAAGAGAAAGCCCAGCCTCATGCCTGTAAAAGGAACAAGATCCAGTGGGATCCTGATTCCCTGCAAAGCCACAATGGGCTTGGCTAACTCCGAGGTACAGTCTGTGTGTGACAAAAAACAGTCTCTTGAGAGCAGAACCTGGTACCACCTTCCTGAGGGGTGCTGAGCAGAACAGGATCCGTGGATTGAGGTTGGGCCACTGCTCAGGACATCTGCTTTAGCTGCCAGAAGGACTCGAGTGGGCAGGTGTCTTGTGCTCAGCGTGGGCCATAAATGTAGCATCCTGTTTTCCTGGGCATTTCGTTTATGGAGAACCCATATGGAGCCAGTTCTGGGTTTGGAGGTTTTAATTGTAATTAAGCAATCCCCAGAGCGTAGAGAGATTGAAGCAGCAGCCCCTGGTGTGGTGCAGATTTACTCAGCTCCTCAGCCCTCTGCTTTTGCTGGTGTCTTTTGATAGTAGAGCCTTCAGTAGAGCTGTGATGGGATAAACACCAGCAGCTTTTTGGGTGTGATGACAACCTTGTCACTGTCTGCCTGGGGAGACACTCTCTCTTGTCTGCACAGAGTCCAATCCTGCTGGAAGTTGCTGGTGCCTGTTACCAGGATAAACTACTACACCTACCTCAGGGTGTAGACTGAACACTGCACAGTCCCATCCTTAAACCTGCCTCACTAAGATCTACCCCTGATACCTCTTTGAACCTTCCAGTCTGTGAAAGGGGGTGAGGGAGGATTATCATCTGAGCAATGAAATCCTGGCTTCACATTTTGAGGGGCAGCTTAGGACCTGTGCTAACCACTCCCCACATCTGTGCTGGCCGAGGCTTCTCAAGCTCAAACACCTTGGGAAGAGACCTGGAGTCTCACATTCTTTTCACTGCCTCACCTGTGGGGAGGGCTTGGGGTTTTTTGCCCTTTTTTTCCCCCTTTCAGTGGTGGGAAGTGATGCCCTGTCGAGGTGCTGCTCTCCCAGCACTCGAACAGCTCTGGTGCTTCATGATGTTCACTTTGAGCCAGGCTTTGCTGCATCTGAGGTTGTTTTTCTCAAGGCAGCACACCCTGGAGCAGGGTGGGATTTCCTGACGAGCCATCCTTTGGTTGTGCTACTAAAGGAACAGTCTTTGTATCATCAGCTGAAATAGCTACCCTGGAAAATGTGGTTTCTTTTTTCCCTTCCAGATGGTCTTTCCTGGTTAACTTCTTGCTGCTTTAGTTCATTTCCATTTCTTTTGCCCAACATTCTATCCTGGTTTTCCCACCCACCTTTCAAAGTCAGGGGCATCCTGTGGTTAGAGGCAGCCTGTGAATTTTCCTCTTAGTCTATATTTTAAATACCACTGATTGTTGGAAAGCACAGACCCTGGAGTGCAGGCAGTTCCCTTAGCCTGCAATGATGCTTAAACTTGCTCAGTGATATTTTTTTCCCCCTCTTTTTGCTGTTTCTAGGAGCAGTTTCTCCTACTGCTCTGGGTGATGTGGAGTCTCAACAAGTACTTACCAGGCTGGGGACAAGTGGATGCTTAATTGCTCCCCTTGAGTTGCAGGCTCAATGAAAACTGAAAGCTGTTCAGAGCTGAACTCAAATGAACAAACCCCAAACCTGAGAACCTTTATCAGATAAGATCCTAAGACACTTAGTGGCCTTTTCATTAAATTCTCATTTTCTTTGCAGGTGAAGGAGGGTTCTGATTCTGGGCTAAGTGGTTGTGAAAGGGAGATGAACAAACACAATCTGCTTCTGTATCCCCTTACCCCCCTTCTGTTTTAATCTCTCCCTGCTAGCAAGGGAGGGAATTACAGATGGGACTCTGCAGCCTTTCCCTTGGATCTACACTCTGCCAAGGCTCAGGCTCCCGCAGGGATAACAATTCCTTTTTTTTTTTTAATGTGCCAAAGAGCAAGAGATTGCTTGAGTCTCAAGTACCCGTCCAACTAATTTAAAAAGAAAACTCTCCTCCTCCCAGCCAGCCTGGCTGTTCCCCACCAGCAGCCACAGGCTGGGACTACAGTGTGTTCGGTGCTCAGGGAATCTCTCCTTTAACACCCTGCATGAAAAATAGTAAGTTAAAGGGTGGGAGGGAGCAGGGGGCTGAGAGGGGGAGTGATAAATGTCATTTTAGGAGCAGCTACTTTGTGCCTTCCTGGAATAAGATCACATTTCTTTTCCCCCAGCGTGGACTGGGGACGGTGTCTGTGGAACCTGGGAGTTCTGGGTGGGCAGAAAGGGCCCCTCCTTGCTCCTCACTGCCCTCTCCTGCTGCTGACACCCAGGCAGCTGCTCTGGGGTGGGTAGGACCTGCAGTAAACCGATCCCAGCACCGAGGCCAAGGTGATGGGGAGAAGACTTGAAGCAGGCAGTGCTTGCTGCTCAGCCTGGCCTCCCCTTGCAGCTCCAAATCACATTCCAAACGGGGAAGTTGCCCAAGACACGCCTGGGCTGGCGGGTTACGTGGCAGGTGCCCGTGGGTGGAAGGGGATGGGGGGCACCTCACCTGCCCCCTCAGTGGGGTGGGGGCTTCAGCCTTCCTGCATCCCCAGCAGGGCAGCAAAGGGCAGCAGTAACACGGGTGGAGGAGGCTCCTGTGCCTGTGAAGGAGGGGGCATGGGAATGGGGAAGGGTGCCCAGGTGGGGATGGGGAGGAAGGGGCACGCTGTGGGAGGAGGGGGGGTGTGCAGAGGGGTTTGTGGGTGCACCTTCGGGCTGTGGGGGGGTGTGTGGAAAGCTGGTACCCAGGGGAGGGTGCTCACTCTGCTGCCTAGAGCTGGGTAGCACCAGTGGGCACCACAGGGGGTAGCCCTGGGCTGGGGGACAGTGGGATGAGTCCTGGATACTGCTCTGCTTTGTGCCAGTCCTGTACACTGGTACTGTGCTGCCCAGTGCAGCACCATGCCAGCCTGCATACTGGTTACACTCTGTGCAGTGCCAGCCTGCATACTGGTACCACACCGTGCAGTGCCAGCCTGCTTACTGGTTACACTCTGTGCAGTGCCAGCCTGCATACTGGTTACACTCTGTGCAGTGCCAGCCTGCATACTGGTACCACATTGTGCAGTGCCAGCATGCATATTGGTACCACATTGTGCAGTGCCAGCCTGCATACTGGTACCACATTGTGCAGTGCCAGCATGCATACTGGTACCACATTGTGCAGTGCCAGCATGCATATTGGTACCACATTGTGCAGTGCCAACCTGCTTACTGGTTCCACACCATCCAGTGCCAGCCTGCATACTGGTACCACACTGTGCAGTTCCAGTCAGTCTGCATACTGGTACCACACCATCCAGTGCCAGTCTGCATGCTGGTCCCACACTGTGCAGTGCTGTGCCAGTCTGCATGCTGGTCCCACTGCCGTGCAGAGCTGTGCCAGTCTGCATGCTGGTCCCACACCGTGCAGAGCTGTGCCAGTCTGCATGCTGGTCCCACTGCCGTGCCAAGCCTGTGCACCAGGTGCCAGCCCCGCGTGCGAGACGCTGCGACGCCCAGGGCTGTGCCAGCCTCCTGTCCTGGCCACTCCACTGTGCCCTGCCTGCTGCACCGTGCCCTAGACACCGCACCGTGCCCAGCCACGGCACCCCGCTGCTGCCCGGGCAGGGAGGGCTGGAGTGGGAGGCATGGGGAGCAGCCCCTGGCTGTGCCCAGCCGCCGAACGCCGCGGCTGCCGCAGGTTCCGACGCTCCCGCTTTTCCCGGCGCCGGGAGAACGAGCTGCGGCGGGATGGATCCCCCCTGGAAGGGACACACGTGCCCTTCGCAGCACAGGGCAGGGAGCTTTTGGCTGTGCCCGTGAACACCCCCAGACCTGTGCCCGCCGCCCCCCTCCCCAGGAGCCTCCGGTTCCGCACAAAGGATGGATGGGAGCCATGCAGCACTCACCTCCTCCGGCCACATCTTCCTCCCGCAGGGACACCGGGCAGCGCCGGCAGCGCCGAGGGAGCGCCGATGGAGCCCCAGCCCTCAGCCACCGGCCGGGGTTGGTCCCCTCCCGGCTCTCGGGGAGCGCCCAAGAGGCTCCTCGGTGGTGCCGCAGCCGCGGGGAGGGCGGAGGAGCTGCCGGCTCCCGGCTCCCGGCTCCCTGCACCCGCTCCGCGCTGCCAGATTTGTCAACTTTATTTAGGGGGAAGAGGCGATCACATGGGGAGCTTCACCAAACTGGGAGGAGCGTGGTAGTGCAGAAGCAGGTCACCGGCAGAGGAACCCGGGAGGTAGGCACGGGCACACGCAGAATCCGGGCGTGGAAAGCAGCCTGAGACAAAGGAGAGGGGTGCTGGAGGGAATTCAGCTCTCCCGTTCTCCTCCCCTATCGGGGTGGTTGAGCAGGGTGATTTCTTGCTCCTTTTGTCAGGTGAGTTTTCCTAATTGAGGGAGAAATGGAGTGGAATATAGAAAGAAACGTTTCCAGCTCCGAGTGCTGTTGAGCCCGTTCTGCTGCACTGTTTTTACAGGCTCCCCTCTCCCCGTTTCTGAAACACCCCTGCCCTGCCCTGCCAGCGACAAGGATGCTGCAGACCCCTGCCCAGCCAGCCACATGCCCCCAGAAAACCCCCCAGGTTCAATCGTTGCCTCTGACTCCAGCCTTTCATTTGCTCAGACAAAGGGCTGAGCCCTCTGTGTCCCACCAGCTCAAAAATCATCGTGGAATTAAGTTTCTAGAGCACCTTGGGATTAATTAATTGATTCCCCTCCCCAATCTCTGTCTTTTCATTGACTAGTAGATGGCAGAGCTGCCCGAGGGTGACTTGGTCTAGGTGATCCTGCTCGGGCAGGGGGTTGGACTAGATGATCTTCTAGGTCCCTTCCAACCCCTAATATCTATGAATCTATGAATCTATGAATATCTATGAGGGAGCCCAGGTAGATACAGAACAGTCCCTGGGTGCCAGAGAGCCCAGTCGTGCCAGGTCCACAGCGTGGTTCTGAGCACTCCACATATCCCTCTTTGTTTCATCAACTGCACAGTCAAAAAAAGCCTCAGAAAACCCAACCAAAGTGTGATGCTTTCAGGTTATTCAGAGGCCAGCATTCAAATGTGGATGCCTGAAGATGGGTCCCTAAATACACACTTATCTTGTGAAGAAGTGGGCCTGATTTTTATAGGTGCTAAGCAACTGTTCTTGTGCATTTCCATCTGCGTTGAAGTCACATCCCACCCTCTGCCACCTTCCCCGTGGCCACGCTGTTAGAAGAAATTAGCTTTGGAAAGTAGGCTGGCTTGTTCCTTTGCTCACACAAGCATCCTGCCAAAAAGCAGCTCCATCCTGAAGCAGGATCCCAGATCAGGGGGAATCAGGAGCTGGCTGGATTGCCACAAGAAAGCCAGGAGGCTCAGTGGGTGTGGAGCTCCAGGAGGGCACCCAGAAGTGGCTCTGTCACCAGACGAGTTGCAGCTGCCCACAGAGTGATCCTCTCCTTCCTTCAGGCTGCAGAAAAAGGAACCAGATTGGCAGTTAAAGGCTGAGACAGTTAAGATGCTGATTCTTGGTGACTTAGTGAAGTGTCTCTGGATCAGAGATGAGAGTTGAGGGGTTGGAGCATATCCAGGGAAGGGCCACGGAGCTGGGGAAGGGGCTGGAGCAGGAGTGTGGGGAGGAGCAGCTGAGGGAGCTGGGCTGGTGGAGCCTGGAGAGAA
>JAOEGS010020288.1:0-15377 GCA_025447755.1 Corythornis vintsioides
AGTCTCCTGCTCTGGAGACATTCCAGCCCCACCTGGATCTGTTCCTGGGTGACTTGGTCTAGGTGCCCCTGCTCTGGGAGGGGGGTTGCACTAGATGATCTTCTAGCTCCCTTCCAACCACTGACACTCTGTGAATCTGTGATTCTGTGCCTGTCAGGCTAGCCAGGAGTAGCCAGGTTGGGCACCCATTTGCTGGGTTTCAATACCCATGACCTCCCAGAGAAGCTGCTTTGAAGGAAGCGATGACAGAAGCATGTACATCGTTGGTATGCAGGCAGCTTTGTGGTAACAGATACAAAAGTGACCAGATTTTCCCAGTAAACCTCACAAAGGTGTGATTTACACATCTCTGAGCATTTGCTGCAAAAGGTCTGGAATCTTACAGATTTCACAATATCTATATTTTCCCTAAGGAAAAGGCCTAAGTAAGCTAACAAATTCTGGTATTTGTGTCAGATCTATTAAATGGAGCTTAAATAATAAAAAATCTGGTGGTTTTCCTATTCTTCTTGAAACTTTTTTTTTTTATTCTCACTTTTATTTAAAAAGGAAGGCAGAGAAATAGCAGCCGTGTGCTCAAAATCAGAGCTGTAACAGGGATTTATTATAGACACATTTTGCAGAGTACTTCCAGTTACAGCTGCGTGCTTTGAAGTTGTCAGTGAAACAAGTAGCGTGCTGCTTTTCAAGGAACCCTTTTTGTTATCTTTTAGGGTTTTTTTCCTAATTTCAAATCCTGGAGAATCTGTCAGTTACAGCATTCAGCTCTATTAAGGGAGGGAGAAAAAGTAAACGGTGTTTCCCTGCCTTGATAAGAGGAGGTTGCCAGTGGGGAGGTCAAAGTGAGTGCAGGAGCCCCTTTGCTTGTTTTTCATGAGAGTATGACAAAGAGCAGTGCAGCAGCCAAGGTGGAAATTCATGTTTAAAACCCATCTCCCACACTGCATGGCATTGAATTGCTTCATTGCATTGCCCTGAGGCTTTTTGAGATGGAAGAAGTGCAACTGTAATTATAAGGAAAGAAAAGGTTGATTATCATACTAGGATTTGTTCTGTTTTCAGGGTAGGTGAGGGGAACTCTGACTAATGACAGCAGCAGCTACACTTAGCCCCTGTTGAGCGCTACCAGGCATAGGTGTGTTCATCTTTCTCCCCCAGCAGCACTGACCATCAGTGAAAAGAGGCATGGCTTCTTCCTCAACCCTTGTGCAAGGCATAGGAAAGGATACAGAGCAGCAGTTGCTCTCTGGAATGAACAAGTAGCAAAATATTAATGCACTGTTGAGAGCTGAAATTGGATAGATATGATTCAGTACAGCCTACAGGGTCTGATATCTTGGCAACTGCTGCAAGATATCCCCAATCTGCAGACAAAATAGCCTTTGTGAAGAAGCACAAGATTATAGCGTGCGAGTTAATGCATCAAAAGGCCAGAAAGAGAATAATTCACTTTCACCTTACAACAGAGGACAAGCAGCAGTAAAAGCTGGGCACTATTGGCAAGCTTTTTTTGTGGCTGTTTTTAACTCAATCCCTGGTTCAGAGCACCAGCCACCTCGGCAGCATTCCAGCTGGAGCTGCTGCTATCTCCCACCTAATCAAGCACTGGATTATCTTGTCCTGAAGAATTGGAGCTGGTACCTCATGAAAAGTCTTTCCCCTGTAATAAGGTGGCAGATGTCTGAATCAAACCCCAGAGCTGGCAGAGCACTCTTTCTCTAATGGCTTTTGGTGGCGAGTATAAATGTTTTAAGGCAAGCTGTCACTAAGCTGGGAGCAAAGTTAGGTGTGATAAATCTCATACCTAGGTGAAAAGAAACTTGAAGGTGTACTGGGTACTGGCTCATACTGAGTACATCCAGGCTGCATTGCTGACCTCAAAATGCTTGCCCTAAAAATGACTTCTTTTGTAAGCAGAGCTCTTGAGGAACGGACTTGTTTTCAAAAGAAATTCTCTTTGTATGCTTCATGTTTCTAGGAAGAGTTACTGAGCTATTAGAGACTTGCTTACTGTTCTCTGTCTTTTGTGACTCAATCACAGATCTGAGTCATTTAGGATAAATAAACTCTGTTGTGTCTTTCAAACATACTAAGAGGAATGTTTATGTTACAGAAACAAGGGTGCTGTGTATGTGTGTTTGTACATTTATATTAACAGGTTAAAGAGGCAGGATAAATCTTGTTAAGATGAAGGTATTTCTTGCAAGCATTTGCTTTTTCTTTCTTGGTTTCACTAGTGGAGAAAAAGCAGCCATTCTCATGTGCCAGACAAGAAACATCTTTATGTGTCACAGTCACCTACACCATGCCTTTTTTAATACTGCTTTGCTCTTTTCCAGGGGAATCCCTACATGTGCAATAATGAATGTGATGCCAGTACCCAAGAACTGGCTCATCCTCCAGAACTGATGTTTGATCTCGAAGGAAGACATCCCTCCACATTTTGGCAGTCCACAACTTGGAAGGATTATCCAAAGCCTCTTCATGTGAATATTACACTCTCCTGGAACAAAACCATTGAGCTGACAGATAACATAGTTATCACTTTTGAGTCTGGCCGTCCAGATCAAATGATCCTGGAGAAATCACTGGACTATGGACGAACATGGCAGCCCTACCAGTACTATGCCACAGACTGCTTAGATGCTTTCCACATGGATCCCAAATCAGTCAGAGATTTATCCCAGCACACAGTCCTAGAAATCATTTGCACAGAGGAATACTCCACCGGGTACATGACAAATAGTAAAATAATCCACTTTGAAATCAAAGATAGATTTGCTTTTTTTGCTGGACCTCGGCTTCATAATATGGCTTCTCTTTATGGACAGCTTGACACAACCAAGAAGTTAAGAGATTTCTTTACCATCACAGACCTGAGGATAAGACTGCTGAGGCCAGCAACTGGAGAGATATATGTAGATGAGCAGCATCTGGCACGCTACTTTTATGCAATTTCAGACATAAGGGTATATGGAAGGTAAGAGAATCTATACCTTTAGAAACAGATGTATGTGTGATTCACAACTGTTTATTTCTGTTGTTATGACAACATTTTGTGCCAAGAAATGCTCATTGGACCAGTCTGTTTCTGCTCACACTAGAAGTTTCTGACTCAGCATCACTAAGTTCTGGATGTTTGTTGTCACCAGACTGTGGTCTTGAGTTCTAAGTCTCACAAGCAGGAAGCATTTTGGAAATCACTGAATAACTTCTTAGTTGACTTAAATAGCTTGTTTGTGGTATAAAAAGATGGCAAACAAGCAAAGCATCGGGTTTCTGGGACTTCAGAATGGGGTTTTGGTAGAGGATGAACTACAGGATCTTTCTACTATTCATAGTTTCTTACCTACTATTCATAGTTTCTTATCTTGGCTCAGGAAATTACCTTGACATTAGGACACTTTGCTAGAGTTGGAGCCTGATTTGATGACAAAAAATAAGATTATGTTTCATCATTTGACTTTTTCAGGCCTTTAATGTAAGCTGTGATTGATAGAGCCTGTGTTCCCTGTGAACAAGGGAAGCAGCAGAGATTAGAGTCCCTTCCATGTGCTTTAATTAGCTCTGAAATGCAGTGAAGCTGAAGTAAAATGGAAAAAAAAAAAAAAAGGCAACAACAACAGTGTTTGAGAGAGACTGATTTGAATATAAGGAAGATGATTACTCAGCTGTGTTCAAGACAAACAGACCCTCTAGGGCAAGCTGTGGCTGGGATCAGGTGCTGGAGTTTCAGAATTAATAACTGAGCAATGACATTCCTATTGGGAAATTTTCTTCCCAACTCAAACGAGCAATTGACTGATGACCTCAAGCAGGAGGGTAATACCCTTTACATGTGTCTGGGATGCCAGCTTGTTCAGAAGAAATAGATGGGGTCTTCCTTGTTAGCAATTTGCTCACCTCTCTAATGTACCTTTTCCTTCTACTCTCTTCTACAGAGAGTTCAAATATTCCTTTTTAAAAACCCCATTTATTTTCTTTTTGCTAGTGTATCGTGGAAAGCCAGGGCATTTTTTGCAGACACAAGATAGTGAAAAAAAATGAGACAGTGATTATATAAAGCACTAGTGACTATACTTTTATTACTCCTGTAACGAGTTTGCCATCTTCTACCTCTTTTATCTAAACATTTCATGTTCATGAGCACTTCCATATTGAAGAAATCAATACCTAAAATCAAAATAGAATCAAATTACTGTGATGCAATCTGTTGAAAACTATTCCTCTAACTTTATTTAAAGGAAAAATTGATGCTACATCCAGATTTGAATACATAAGCACTTTTGCAATGCCAATATATTTTTATATACATTTCTTAGGACTGCAGGTTTAGCTTGTAGTTAGAATCTGTGTCCACACCAAAAACATACATATACATCCACATACAGAATCACTACTTGGATGAGTGAAAGTGGAAAATAAATGTTGCTGGTTTAAGAATTCTAATATAGATATATTTTAAATTGTTTTCTGAAGTCTCTTGGGAGGGCTAAGTAAGGACAATTTAAGATACTGTTGGAAATCATTTGATAAAATTAGCCTCTCTGTATTAAAAAAATAATATATTTATTCTATTTAATATGGATCTTTGCTCCATTGGGCTCCACATAAGTTAGCTCTACAGAGGCATCATATCAAAGCTTGAGATTTCAAGGTCCTTTTGCTTCAAGGAAAAGCTGCTCCCAATCTAAACATCCATTTGGAGCTCAGTCCGACTTCAATTAGACAATCAGTACTTTATCAAAGAAAGCATCTGAAGGATTAAAATGAGTGCATTGCATGCAAATTAGAAACAGAAACCTTCCCAACACATCTGGGGCATGGCAATCTTGTGAAAAAATTATCTCCAGAAACAAAGCATGACCGTGTGGAGAACTTATCTGATGCTGCTGCTTGTTGTCTAAATGCTGCAGTAATTGGACACATGCTTTAAAAGAGATATCTGATGTGTAATAGTCTCTCCCTAGATGAGATCCACATGAATTATCCCTTTTCTGCTAATGAGGAGAACAGCTCTTTAGGGATTTGGTGGCCTTTCCTTTACAGTGTGCTCACTGCTAAGCAGCTCTGTGGCTGCAGTACACCCCCCCTGATTATTTTGTCACTCCAAATGCAATTTGCAACAAGCCTTTGTTGTATTGCATTGTTGCATCTCAATTTAGGATGTTAACTTCCAAATAAGTATCTATTGATTTAGTGTTTCCTATTTTGGGCTTTGAGACCTTGATATTTCTATACCTTTAGTTAACACCAAACCAAAACCCATTAGGTTAAGAGTGGTTAAAATCACCAAAGATCACCACAGCATGTTTCTAAAGGCACCATACAATGTAGTTGATTTTACACTGTGTTTTAAGGATCAATGACAGTGAAAAGCATCTATCTTAAAGCTGCCATATTTAATATGCAAAATGGTGATTACTGCTTCACAATGAATTACACACAGGACATTTTCCCACTTAATCTAGGGTTTGTTTTGTCATTGCTTTGCATTTTGGTGTGAAATAATTCTGATGTATGTTGCATTAGCACTAGAAATGTGTGCTCTTGATGAATGATTTACCTCCTCCATTACCACCTGTTTATTCACCTTCAATTTACCACTTCCATTGTGTATTTATTAAGATTATTTAAAAAAGGAAATGTGGTTCTTAGCAATTTCAGCCACCCCATTGTGCTCACATTATTTAGGAAACCTAATCATCCACATGAACTAATTCTGACTTACTGATGGTCTGCTTCAGTAAATCAGGGTGATTTTTTCTAGTGAATAATGGCCCATGTAGTGTGCCAATACCTTAATTAAAGAGAGCTTCTCTTAGTCTTGATCTCATTTTAATTTACAGGGTAATACTACAATAATATCACTAATGGAAGGTACATTAAAGGGCATCAAGTAGCATTAACTGTATTAAATTATGGCACTTGTGTTAATTAACTGCTGAAGCAAGATGGTCCTAATGGCTGGAAAGGTCGACTAATGCACAACTGAAGTCTTCTGGGATAAGAAACAGAAAGAGCAGAGATGTCTCCCCTCATCTGGCCTTGCTGCAGAGAAACAGAGGGTGTCCTGTGTGGTAACCTCAGCAATGTCCCTCTCCCTTTGCTGCCTGCAGAGGTGGCTCAGTGTGTCTTTGATTGCACATGAAGGACAGTCCTGGCAATAAGCTGTGAGGCACAGCTTCCTTTTTAAACTTTTTTTTCTTTTGGGAGAAGTTCACTAAAATGCTGATAATAATTCTTTTGAAGTCAAGCAAAAGGTTCCTGGCAGATTCTGAATCAGGCTGCTAAATATTTAACCACATTCATGCCAGAGTATTTTTGCTTGAACAGTTGTATTGTCAGCAACATGTATATTTATACACAGAAAATTAACTGTTATTTGGAATGCCACTAAAAAAACCAAACAAAATTGCTCTGGTGGGTGATGGAAAGACCAGCTGGCTATAACAAAGGATCTTATTGCTTTTGGGTGATTAGGGTTTGATCTAAGAGCCACCAGTTTCCTTCTGACACCAGAATATCCATCCTCTGTACAATGTTATTAAGCCCTTTGGAATTTATTTTTATACACTTCTCGCCTTGAAGCTTCTGTATTTAAGCCCCAGGGTTTTCTGACCCTGGCTCAGCTACAGCTGCAGTTTCAGCAGTGAAAGAAACCTCTAACATACAGTGTGGAAATGAAAAGTACCCTCAGTTTTAACAGTTTCTTGCTCTCAAGTTCTCTCTTCTCATTTTAAATGCACCTCAAGCTGAATAAATGACTCTGAAGGAAGGCATACCTGCTACTGATCTGTGGGGATGGATGCTGGAGGCTGGGCTCTACCAGCTGGGCTCCTCTGCTTAATTCTACAGATCCATTCTCTGGATGAACTGGATTAAATCTTTATTTTAAACTGGCATACACTTGACAAGGCTGTAATAATATCCCTCTGTGATTTACCCAAAGCAGAACTTTGCCCTAGGGAAGGGTTAAAATATAGAAGTGCTTTGGTTTTATTCATAATAGAAAATGTTTTCATTAATGTCTAGCTCAAAACCAGACCATCAGTATGAAGATATGTAGGCTTCAAGCTTTTAAGGAGACACCCAAATACCATTCTTGTTTCTAGTATTTATTTACTGTACTTGAATACTCTTTGTTTTACAAGAATAAAACAAAGTTTGCATAAGCAGCTTATTCTCCTTTGAGAATTTCACTGGTATTTGGAGGGAACCTAAAAGTTTCTCCAATTAAACTCATTAGAGAAGAGGAAATAAAAATTAATGTATGTATTTAAGAGCATGTCAGTTTTTCTGTAACTCCCAAGTGCAATTAGCTTGCACTAAGGGCAGCAGAGAAGTCTTGGGTGGCTGACTAGGTCTCTAATTCTACTATACACTTGAAACTAGTGGATTGAAATCACCAGGTTTCACTCACTACCTTTACTTATTAGCATTTGATCATCTTTTCTTGGCCCATTTTGCAAGATGCCTGCAGCTGTCTTTCAAGAAAGCTTGCTATCATGCAGGATCAGGGTGTTTGAGGAGAGGCACCAAGCCTTTTTGTAGTATAATTCATTTTGGTATTGAACATAAAAGGACTAGAGATGAAACTCTTGATGAAAGAAATGAGAATTCTTCTTTCTGTATTGCTTTGTATGCTGAAAACCTATCCAAAGGGCCTTTCTGAATACATTCAGTGATTCCAGTAGCTTGCAGAAAGTTTCTTTAAGCTTTTCATTTCAAAAGAGTTCATTTTAATGCAAACATTGAAATAAGCTTAAGGATCACCTGTATCATATATACCAATGATTCATGGCACAGGTTGAAGGTAAGGCTGGAGTGCTACAACATATTCTCATGTTAAAAGTTTTTACATTTTCAACTGTTTCACAAGTAGGAGGAACTACCAACTTTTTTTTCTACCAAGATGGTAGAACTACCAACTTTTTTTCCTTTAATTTTAAATTCTGATCCTTTCCACGGGTACCAGCCTGGTGAGATTGCCTTCCATTTTGTCCATCTCAGTCCCTAATGACATGTGCCTAGGAGCTGCTTTTTTTCCTGGTTATTCCTCAGCATGTGAAGAGCCTCAGGAGGTAGCACTTGAACCCAGAATATCTGTGTGCTTCCTTTTGGCACAGGTAACATTTCAATCCTCCAGTTAATTGGGGTATTTTTGTTAGTTATAATAAATGAGCCATCATTCACCTGTGATTCAGGGAAATATTTGCAACTGAGTTAACTCTGCTGCTTTTCCTCCTGTTTGCCTCTAGTACAATACCATGGTAAATGCTGAGTATCACTCCTTATGCATTCTGAGAAGTTTAAAACAAGAGACCAGAGCTGAGACTATTTTCAGATGCCATTCTATACACTGGGAGCAATTTCAGTGAAGTTACCCACATAAAACCAATGAGTTTCAAATGTGTTCAAGTAGGAGTGAGGGAAAAAAAGTGATGAAGGAGGACAGAAGGAAGGAAACAAAGAAAGAAAGGAAGGAGGGAGAAGTAAGGAGGCTGTCCCAGCTTCTGCTTAAAACAAATGAGAAAAAACTCTACCTCTTGCTCTTTTAATCCTCTCTCATCTTTGCATAATAAGACTGATGTAAAGCAGGGTGGTTCTGCAAGTCCAGTGATACAGTTACACAGAAACCTATTCAGAAAACTGGAACATCAATTAGTGAAGGTCAAGGTCTAATAGTCTCATTACATGGGGTCTGTGAGAGTCCTTCCTCTCCTTCACTCTTTAATCCATCCCTGGGATTAATGGGCCTCAGCAGTACTAGTGACCCATGCACAAAGGGAATCATCATGGTGGGCTGTAGTGCAAATGAGTCAGCAGCAAAAATCCTCAGTAAAATACAGATAAAATATCTTGTTAACTGGGCTGAACAACAGAGTAAGTTTTCAACACTGCCTTAATTCTGTTTTCATAGAAAATAATCTCCTTTGTGGAAAAAGGAAGAGAATAGCTACAGAATGAAACAGCAATGCTGTGAATTTAGCTGGCAGCAAGATGTTCAAGGAAAAGGAGACAGAGGGTTATGCTTCAGGTAGCATTCCCAAGTCCAGCTGCTGACACTGAATGTGAAATGAAAGCATAATGTTAGCTGCAGCCTTTTGCAGGAGAACTGTGCCCTGGTTAGGTTTGTGGGACGTGGTAGAAATGTGAGGATGCTGAATGGCAAAGTGGTGTCCTAATGACATTAAGAAGCAGCAGGAACTGGAGAAGTTCTTGCCATAACTACCACTCCTGTGTGAGATCACCTTTCATTTTTGCAGCACACTTGAGTGAACAGCAGCTGGTTGCTCACACACCACTTCATCCAGATTCTGAGCAGGTAGCAGTTAATAAAAAGGAATTATTTGTAGGACTTTTATGCTGCACATGCTGCCATGCTCTGGAGTAACATAGCTTTTCCTCACTGATGATTATTTTTACTTTTTTTTGGGTGAGGAGCACTGTTTTATAAGCCTAAAAAGAAACAAAAAACATTTCAGGACAAGGCTGATAATCCATAGCTTCATACTGTGGGTTAAGGCTGATCAGCCCTTGGGACATATTATGCATAATGCAATACATATGGTACATACACATGCTCCTATCTCAGTGCTGGAGGGCAGTTTTCTAGAGTTATGATCTTTCTTTGAACCCTTGAGTCTCTCCTCTGACTCAGATGTTTGTTCACATGTCAATAGTTGTCTGTTTCTTCCTTCTAAACTCCCTGGAAGACCTTGTGATTCTTTTCATTTTCCCCCTCAAATCCATTTCTGTCTTTCTGAGAGCTATGCAGAGTGGCTTTCCTCTCTGCCATGCAGCACCCCTGCTTGCAGCCTCTCCACGTGTGTGTTGGCAAGGAATATGAGACTATCTGATCTATTAAAATGGATAAAGGACCTTGAAACACACCTAAGAGATACTGGTAGACAAGCACAATGGATTATTACCTGTCCTCCCTGCACCATGACTGACAGAACAGCAGTGTAAAGGGAGTTCTGGTTCATGTTAGTGATGGTGATGCTGTCCTGATAACAGGACACCACTGTAACTGCCATCAGTATTTCTGTTGTGCTGCACATCAAACCTACCAACCAGCAAAAAGGTAACATTTGATTACAACAAGGATGTATACATTGAGATTCTGCATCTTCACACTCAACTCATTAGTTGCCATCAACTGTTTTCACTTTGTTAGGTGACATGTGGTATATAAATGATTACAATATGTTAAATGCAAATGGTTGGTAATAGGGTAACCATCTGCTCACTGTTGGGAAGTTAGCAGAGGAATATAGTAAGCTGTACTTCTAATAATGATGCTAAACTCACATCCCTGAAATACCAAGTATCTAAAAACAGCTGCCTCCACTAATGCCAACATTACTAATATGTCTCTTACCCTTTTCATTTTCAGAAGGAAACCACATATTGTAAGAGGTAATTTCCTTCCTCAGCATCAACTTGACTTCAAGGCTAGAGTCTGTAACAGCACCATGAACCACAGAGCCTGATCTTATTCTTAGGTTGTGTTGAGTGCTTTTGAACAGCCAATAAATAATCAGGCTGCCCAGATTTTTGTCCACAAATATAATTAAGTGCTTTTCCTTCCATAACCCCAGGTGCCAGGCCCTTTTCTAGGGATGACATTATATTGCCAGTGATAGATAGTTGGCACATTGCTGTCTGGTAATGCACGACACTAGTAACCATCAAAGGGTGCCTTCCATCTAATAACCTACCCTGCCCTGTGAGTGGTAGAGATCACCACTGCAAAGAGGGATCAATTATTTTGCCACAGACATGTATCATCAGGAGCTGCCACGTGCCTTCATAATGAGCATTTCTGGATACCCAAGTGACAAAGTAATGCACTGGAAAATTAGTAGTGGGACAAGAGTGAAGGACTGCCTGCCAAAGTTAAGTCTGTGCCTTCAAGCTAGAGCTGCTCCTTCTCTCCTTACCCAGTCAGTCATCTGCTGGTCAGGGTCACTATCACAATGCTGATGTGCTGGCTCCCCTATCAGTAACATATTGCATTATCACCTATCAGAGAGATTAATATGTTCCCATACTGAATTCCCAAGGTGTTACTCTCAACATTAAAGCTGAGGAAATAATTCAGCTCCTCACTATCTGAATGGAAGTTTATGATTTCATCAAAGTCAGATGCTGGTGCTGCTGTGGCTTTCTTAAGCCACTTGGGGCAAGAGGGGTCTAGGGGTGTCTGGGGTGGTTCCATCTGCCATAATGGTGTCTGATTTAAGATTCTTCTTTCACAGGAGCACCTGCAGGGGAAGAGGCTGCAGGAAAGCTCATTAGCCTGCCACTTTCTTAGCCCTAGGATGAATTACAGAATAAGATGTTTGCTCCACACTGTCTGAGAAACCTGCAGCTTTGTGTAGGTGTGCTGTCCTGCAAAGCTTCCCAAGCTTAAAAAAAAAATGTTAGAGAAAGACTTTGTGCTCACATATTTTCTTTTGTTGCCTTGTAAGAAAAGCAGCTCTGTCTGAAGGCTGCACAAATTTGGTGACTCCATTTTGCTTCACAGCAAACACTTGCCTGTTTCAAAATGGGGTGTCTGCACTTGAAAGTTATCTGGAACATTTATAGACAGAGCTGGTGTGATGAGCAGCACTTTATAATACCTCAAAGGCATGCTGCCAGAGCTGGGAATTTGATAAGCTGGGGTCCTCAATTGGATTCCAGCAATGGTCACAAGTTTTAGGAAGCTCTCATTTGAAATTGCAAGCAGGGGAAAAACAGGATTCTTTCTCTTTAATTGAATTAGTTTTATTGAACTGAAGCATTGCTTCAGTTCCCAGAACACTTTATATATATTTTAATGCAAGTTACCAGAGACAGAATAGTTGCTGGACCGTTTATTGTTTCTGACTTAAAACTCATTTTACTCATTTTCTCATTTAACTCTCTTGTGCATTAAGAATCTTTAGACTTTGAGATGGTGTTTACCACAGTCATAATAAACATATTCATTTTAACTGATTTGATTTGGTGATGCTTGTGTAGCACTTTTGTTTAGGCCTGTTCAGAAAGGCCAGGCCAAGCTATTAAAAGTGAACTGGAGTCCAGGAAGCTCTGGTAGCCTCTCGTGCAGGAGAGGAAAATGAAATTCATTCCCTCAGTAGCTGCTCCTCTAGGTTTTATTTGATGCACACTAGTAGCATTCACTGCAACACAAATGTCCTGGACATCAGATGCTTCCCATCTATTGTTCTCAGGGGAGAGGGAGGGTCATTGGGCAGGTTTGGAGTGGCTTAGTCTTATTTATGTTGCCTGCATTTTTGGTCATCACATTATCATTGGTTCTACAGTATTTCATTCTATTTTTTTTGCACTGTAGGGCAGCTTTTTCCCTTACTACAACTAAAAAAAAAACCAAACCAAACATTCAAAAACTTACATTCCTGCCACAAATCTGGAGCACAGCAGGTCCTGCAACCTTTTGCACTGAGGGAGCAGAGGCAGCAGGAGCAGGGTGCAGCAAT
This sequence comes from Corythornis vintsioides, assembly GCA_025447755.1. Taxonomy (NCBI): domain Eukaryota; kingdom Metazoa; phylum Chordata; class Aves; order Coraciiformes; family Alcedinidae; genus Corythornis; species Corythornis vintsioides. The sequence continues at coordinate 12,495 of JAOEGS010020288.1, forward strand.
GGCAGCTGGGATAGGGGAAAATACTGCAATGTGAGAAGGCATCTGCTTTGTCAGTGACCCACTTTGGGAAATACTCCTCATCCTCTCTTCTCACCCATGCCTACCTTCAGCTGCTCATTCCTCCATGTCTTCACTTCTCTCATGGTGATCATCACTCCTTCAGTTGCACTGCATGGGGAGTCACTGCCTGTGTGGCTCAAGGAAGAGATGGAAACATTCAGCAGGAACATCTCAATTTATCATGAAAAAAGTCAACCTCTTATTCTTTGACAAAGCAGAAAATTGCTTATAATTTAACCAGCTTCATTAAAGGTACTGTGGTGATGGAACTATGCCCCCCTTTCTTTGAATGCCCCTGAAATAATTTTTCCAGCAGGACAGTAGAACAGCAAGGAGCCAGTTGCATTTTTAATCACTTGTGTCCCAGAGGAGTTGCAGTCTGCCAGCAAGGACAGCTCCTTCCCCTCTGCAACACAGGAGAATTAAAAGATGGGAAGCTGTGGTTCCACAATGGTGTGTTACAGTTATTAATGAGCTAAAGAACAGTCTGTCATTAACTCTTAATATCATGCTACTGAAAATGCTTAACCCAATTCACAAGCCAGAACTGAAGAGGAAGAAAAAAAAAAAAATACTTTCTTCCCCCTTTGCCATTTATTTTTATCCCAAGTGGAGATAAGGGGAATGTAGAAACAGGTGGATGAAATAAATAGGGAAATTTAAAATATCATTTAATTTCTCCTCTACTACACATATCTCAAAATATTGTTTCAACAGTGTAAAGTTCTTAGACACCCAAACCAGTTTGAATATTTTCCTTTTACCTTCTAATCAGGTGACTCAGTTGGCACTGCTGAAGTGACTCTCAGCTTGTTAATTCTTTCTGAGATACATCCTTCCAAACAAATGATGGCAACAGCCTCAGTTCTGACATACAAATATAGCATGTTTTAAACTTGATGTCTTTAAATATACATCTGGACTTTTTGTTTTTCTTACAGAGTCACTATATTGAGAGATCAGATTCTGGATTCTCCATTCCAATTGCTATTTTTGGAGACTAATGTGGACTTTGGATTTTGTGGTCTAGATGTTTGTTTGTTTGTCTCTTAATGCTTCATAAAATATAGATGCTTTAATTAGGAGAGATGCAGGAGAGCCAGCCCACCAGAATGACAAAGGGTTATATGCCTTGATTCCAAAAGCAGGTGGAATCTCTACTTAACACAGTTCATTGGTTTCCTCTCTGTGTAGTTATACATGAGTTTTGACTAACAAATTAGTGTGTGGCCAACAATCAGCCTGCTTGTGAATTGTGGGGAAGAGATGCATATTCTCTATCTAAAGGCTTCATACAAAAAATATAACATTACATTTTTAGAGCTGTTTTTGTCACTTAAAATGAAACCATGTATGTGTGGTTTAGTTCTGGGTTTTCAAAAAAAAAAAAAAAAGGTGTTTTTATCAATTTACATAGGAGCTTCACCCTAATTCTTGACACATGAAGTGTCTACTTTTTAATATGCTCATATGCTTAGCACATTTGGAAAGAAACCAGGGTTAAAAATTCAACTGCTCTAACTACATTAAGCAAAAAAAAAATTAAAAAAAAATAAAAAAAGGAAAGAATTTGTGTGAGGCATGGCTGAAACTTCATTCCTTTATTCCTTCATCCTAAGAGACTTGCAGGCAGCAGCCCAGGGAACTTGTCCTGGTGCAGGTGCCAATAACACTGTGAAGGGGACTGCTGTTTTATCATGGGTGTTATCAGAGTTCTCAGTCTGCAGTGCAAGCATCTTAAGAGAAGTCTGTCATAGACTATGATTTTTTTTTCCTTATTTTATCAAATTCTTCACTTGTAGGCCAGCATCAGAAAACCCAGACATTAACATGATGAGGTAAAACAGAGACAAAACACAAGAGTGATTTACATAGGGGAAAAAAAAATAATCTAAATTAATTAATCCCTGAATAAAGGAATAAACCTCTCCTATTCTGAAAGCTACGTATGACTTCTGTCACAAAAAGCTTGGAGAAGTGCCAGAAAATTGTTCCCTTTGTAATATGATTATATGGCCACTAAGTCATTTGGTTCAGTCAATTTGCTGTATATCATGATAAATGTGGAAATAACAGAAAATCCACAAAGTTCTGCACTTTTCCTCTCCTGAGGTTTTCAGCCCCAGTGTGAAAACAGAATGCAGCTTTAACAAGATCTGGGGCACTTCTGAGTCCTGTGCAATGCTCCCCTCCTGGCTCCTGCAGGTCAATAGCAGAAGATGCTGAGCAGGCATAAGGATAGCTGAGGAAAGATGATGAGCAATAATGGTGGGCACAGAAGGTCATGACTGCTGGGGGCCCCATCCTAAATCCCAGTCTCCTTTCTTCTCCTCTGCAGCTCTCTCAGTGTTTGGAAGAAAAAACCAGCACTATAATGGAACAGATACAAACACTGACTCCTCCATCCCCAGAAGTCTGATGTACAGAAGTATCCCCTAACAAAGTGGATATTATTCTTTTGTTTTTATTCACATAATTTAGGAGGTTTCTGATAATTGTGACCAAGTTCATTAAGGAGAAATCTCTGTGTCATGGAACTTTAGGTCGGAAAAGACTCTTAATATCAAACTTTACCCTTAACTTTGCCAATTTCACCACTAAGCCATGCCTCTAATCAACACAGTCTACATGTCTTCTAAACACCTCAAGGAATGGTGACTCAACCACTTCACTGAGCAGCCTGTCTCAACACTTGATAACCTTTTCAGTGAAGAAAATTTTCCTACAATCTAATCTACAACTTCGCAAGAGCTCTTGTTAGGATTTCCTCCCGCAGCCCCTCCCCCCCCCCCCCCCCCACCTCCTGCCCGCCCCCGCCGCCGT
>JAOEGS010020289.1:0-13861 GCA_025447755.1 Corythornis vintsioides
TCCTGCTCGGGCAGGGGGGTTGGACTAGATGATCTTCTAGGTCCCTTCCAACCCCTAATATCTATGAATCTATGATATTTAGTGCTTCATAAACCATGTATCTCCTGTCAGCTGGACTTTGAGAGGGCACTCTCATGAAGCTCTGGTTCAGAAAACAAATTGGTGTGATTCACTTACATGTTTCACAGAAATAATATCTTCACAAGCAATGCCAAGGTCCTTGAGAAAGAGACATAGAGCATTGTCAGTGTTTGGTGCACCTACCAAAGCAGCTTCCATAAACATCCCAAAGGCAGAAGGAAAAACAAACAAACAAACATGGTTTTGTCAATCAATTTAAAATACTTTTATGATTCTACCTTATATGAATACTTATATAATACCAACTTTGCAAGATGTTGGAAAAAAAAATCACATTTTTTGCAGGTTTATTTGAGCTCTCTTTTTCCCCTCCTATAATTAATTAGTAATCTATTAAACATTTTAAAACTACTAAGGTTTGCCAAACAGTCCCATCAAGCTCCATCCACCAATGACTCCATGAGTTCTCAGTCAAGTGCAGAACGAATGAGCAATGTCAACGAGGCATTTGGATAACAGGAATCAGGTGGTGCTTGACACAGTGTTCTCTGAGTTGTGTGTCACCATGTTGCATTCTTGAGCCTTGTGTGACTTCCTGGGAGCAGTGCCAAGGTCAGGCAAACCATTATTTATAACTAATGACATTTTGAAGATTGTACATTCTTAAGTTTCTCTTGTCCTTTTTTCTTCTGAACTTTTGTCTTTGTCTTCTTCTGATTTTGACTGTAAGCTCTTTGGAACAAGGCTCATTATTTCAGTGTTTGCAAAAAAGCCTGAGTTTCCAAAGACCAGGCTTCACAGTTGCACTCACCAGGATACAAATGATGACTTCACAGACATGTGAAATGGTGCTTTCTTCTCCCCTAGGAGAAGTTTGTTGTTCTGAAACTGTCACCCACCATAAGGTCCCTCATTTACTCCTACAGCACAACTCAATTGTGGAGTTCAAGTCCACCTTACACCACTTGTCCAAACCATCCTTACCTGCCTCAGTCTCCACTGCAACCAGCACAGTCTCCTCTGGCAGACAGATCTAGGACCTGAGCTCAGTCTCCATCTTCCCCCTCCAGATTCAGAACATGGCTTAATTTTTATTTCTGATGCGTAATATCTGCTAGATACAATTTTAGTACATATTAAGCCTTAAAATAAAACTTGACCAGCAATACACTGCCCATCTGATACAATCTTGACTCATAATTTAATGGCTCATCCCCTTCCAGAAACCTTTTCTGGCTGCTGCATGGCATGTACCACCCACCAGACCAGCCAGCCAGCCCGCACTGCCTCATTGCTCACCAGTTCCAGTCTCCTAGCAGACCCACTGCAGCTCCACAGACAGAAAACACCGTCATTTTCCCCATTCAGCTCCTTCAGGTCGATTTAACATCTTGTAATAGGCATTTTCAAACAGCCTTTTGGGCTGAAAGACTTCCAGGGTCCCTGCACCATCACCCATGCACTGTACATACTCTATAAGCAGCCCAAACCATCAACGCAATTTAAGAAACACAAAGAACAAGGAAACACACCAAGTGGCTATCCTTGGGTGTAATTTCACTAATGCAACTGTTCAAGGATGGGCTGTTAATACACATCCTCCATAAAACAATCAATACTTGAAAATTTTTTTTCATCCTGTCCTTCTTCCAAAAAGTCTTCAACAGTTTGCCATTTTGAGATTATTTTGTTATGGCCTGCATTTGTAGTACATTGAATCTCTCAGTCACTTACCCACCAGGAACTGGAGATCATTATCACTTTGTTGCTTTGAGTTTATACTTTGATATGGTAATTTACTGTCTAGATATTATCAACAGGAGCAGAAGGAGGCAGCCTGAACACCCTGGCTGTGATTTGATGGTTTGTATCTCTCCTTGTCAGGTCTTTAACCAATGATCTGCCCACTCAGGGGTTTCCCCTAAACTCCTGTGAATTATGCCCTGGTGGAAGATGAGAAGTGACTATTCAAAAAGATTACTCCTAAGTCTAAACAGCATCTGCAGCCCATATGAGAAGGGGTGGTCATAAAGCACTCATTCACAGCCCTGGCTGATCACTGTCCTTGGCATTTATTAAGTAGTTAAATTGCACAAGTGGCAGTCAGAGCTATATTTCAGTCCTGAGGTATTTCAGTTGTAGCTTCACTAAAAAGATTGTCAGCAACCTTTGATAGTTCATAGTGTGCATCTGGGGGAAGAAAAGGGAGCTTGTCTTTCACTACAATTTATTAATTCTTTTATTTAACAAAAGGCTAACAACAGACAAGTTTCCTGACAGCAATGAATACCAAGCAGAGGAGTAGAACCAGAGCTTCCTGTTTGCCCAGACTTTGAGAAGATAGATGTGTTTATTTCTGCAGGCAACATGAGCAAAATTCCACCATTCATCTTAACCAGCATCCACCCTCCAGTGAAGGTCACTGCACTGAGCCCATTCCTCATTGTGGACAAGGAGGCAGTGCAGCGCATGGTATCCCTCAGCTCAGCACACCCCCACGCTCAACCTGCACTGCTGCCAGAGGCAGGTCACCCCCTGCCGTGACAGGAACAGCTTTCTGGATACCATGCAAGCCTCGACTGAAATAATTAACACCCCTTGTCAGCCACATGTACAGAACAACTGTGACCAAAGCTAAATTCCCATAGTATTACAGTCCCCAGAACAGGCTTCACCCGAGGCAACACCTCTGTGGCCCTTTGCCCACACTGGCTAAATAAATTCAGAAGTGCGGTGATGACAAACCTGAAAGCTGAGAGCAACCACAACATTCTGACTGTTTGTGTTTTTGAAGACAATGCATGTCTCTAAAAGTTCTCAGTTCCTGGACTACTCAGATCAGCAGATGCTTACTTGGTTGCATAGCAACATCCTCTTCTCCGCGCTGATTGCCAGAAGCCCACATGTTGCATAAAATACTTAAATTTCTTGGTTCAGAAGGACTGAAGTTCAAGGTGTTCTTGCACATCACTCCCAGTGCTGCTCTCTGGCTCCAAATCCCCACCTGGGCAACAAGTGGTGATGTTCAAAGCACTGAAATCACAGATCTATAATTTCCTTTTTTTTCTTTTTTTTTTCCTTTTTTTTTTAAGGGCACAATATGGTCCTGTCACACATCTCCTGCTCTGAAACTAAAGATTAAAGAAGCACCTGTACAAGAAGAATATGGATATTTACTTCCTATCTACAGAGCAGGGAGAATCACGTCTTCCTGAACATCTCTTCTGCCCTCATTTTACTCCAAAATGCTCCAGGTGGAAAGCAAAGCCCCCAGAAGCAGTACCCAGGGTTAGCACAAAGCTTTTTTCAAAAGGACGTACCAGCTGAAGCTGGGACATGGGGACAAACCCTGTCAAAAATGGAAGGGAGAAAGGGCTCTTCACCTAAATCCAAAAGAAGGGGTCCTAGCCATTTTTAATGCTGGATGGGGCTTTCATGCTCAGTGAGGACAGGGAGTTCAGCCTGCTGGCAGGCAGCAGTGTGAGCATCCGAAGCAGTGCAGTGAGATGTGATCTCCCACTGCACTAGCATGGGCACAGACACCTCCTGCTCCTGCCTCTGACCGTCTCCCTGCCTGTCTCTCAGACTTGTGTTTCAAAGGGAATAACAGCTTTTGGCACTTGACTCATTTTGCATTCTTTCTTTTTCCACTCTGCATTGCTATCAGCAATCAGCAGCTGCTTTCAGGTTTTGTTTTTCACTTCGGCACATAATTCAAGGTTTTATACCCCAGTGTTCAACTACACCTGGGTCACTCCTTTCAGCTGGGGAGAGGGAGAGATCCAGCCCTGTTCTTCCTTGTATAAAAAAGGTAAAATTGAATAACCTGGGGCCAGTAGTGACTGCTCAAGAGGGCCAATAGTGACTATTCCAGAGGTGGCTGGAAACTTGAAAGGACAGTTGCTCTCTTTGCCTTTTCTGTGGCCATTTCCCCTGATGCACAACAACAAATACCAAGGGGGAAAAAAAAAAAAAAAGCAGCACATTGTCGAGCTCCCCAGCCTCATAAACATGTCCTTATCCCTGTTAAGATTAAATCTGAAAAAGGGAAAGACACAGGCAGGTCACCTATACCTTGTATAGCAGGGGCAAACCCCCAGCTGGAAAAGCCCAGCTGTGTGTAGACCTAGAACAAAATGCACCTGAGAGTAGCAATTTGGGATGATAATTGATCTGCAGGTACCTTCACAACTCCTCTGATCTATCTTTCTAAGCCATGTCTGGAGACAGGGGCATAGATTTGTGAGGGCATCAGGAATATGCAATCGATATGTATGTGTGTGAAGTGAAATACATCTGCTAATTAGCAAGTATTGATTTTAGAGGGAATTAGGTATTAAAGCATTTTTTAAAGCCTGGATTCAGCTGCAGGATGTAGCAATACCCTGCTCTGAATATTTAGCAAAGCATAAAAAGTCTGGTTCCTGATGACCACGAAGGCAATTAAAAATTATCCCAAAACCAATTTGTTTCATTAAAATCTGCCGTGCTCCGTAAGATTCTTCCCACCCACATTTCTTCCCCACTGCACAACAGAAGGCAGAAGTGGGTATGCCCTAGAGAAACAGGGAAAAAAAACCTTGGGGTCTTCAGCTGGGGTCAAACCCACCCCTGAGCAATTTGCATGGGGACCATGTACTTGGGTGAGGCACTCAAGTGCAAAAACTTCAGAGCAGTCCCACAGTATGGGAGCCTCTGGCTTTAGCAGAACACAGGAATCAATCCCAAAACAACACAGTACCACTGAAGGCTGCTTGATATCAGACTATTTACAGAGTGAAATTGAAAACACTCTCATTTTTAGAGCACCAAAGAATAGGGAAAAAAAAATAAGGAACACTGAAAGCTCTGGGAGATCAGCACTTCTGGACGACAACCCGTTTATTGCAGTTGAGGACATTAGGTTTATATTCACCCTTAAGGCCTGCATTTGTCAGCCTGTAACTAAGCCCTGTGTGTCAGAAAGGCTCTCACCGGGCAGTGGTGCTGGCCAGGGGGGTTGTGGAGTTTCCTTCTCTGGAAGACATTCAAGACCCATCTGGATGCATTCCTGGGTGACTTAGTCTAGGTGATCCTGCTCTGGCAGGGGGGTTGGACTAGAAGCTCTTCTAGGACCCTTCCAACCCCTAATATTCTGTGATTCTGTGATTTGGCAGCAGGTCTGCGTGTGGCGCTGGTGACATGGCACCTGGCATGGCTGCCACAAGAACCAGCCACACACCCAGGCCACAGAGCTATCACCCTGCTCCCAAAATACTCCACGTTCCACCAGCGAAACCAGCCTGCAATGCCATCAACTGCCATGACTCTCACACCGGCAGGAGTCTGCAGCATTTTTATGACCAGGGGCATGTGCCTCATGAGAAGGACAAGCCAAACTTGGTACCCGTCAGGGCTCTGCCCACTGCCCGTGGCCTCACCGGCACCTCCGCTTCCTACACCAGCATTGCCTAAAGCAAATTTAAAAGTCAAATTAAATACTGGCGGCCAAATCCTGCTACTCAGGGAAGCATTGGGCAGCAGCAAAATAAAACACCTGCTCAGCTTTAGGATGAATTTGCATTACAGTGTTTCAGCTTTCCTGAAAGTTTAAAGGTTTGATGATTTTGTGCTCTGCTTTTGCTTCGGGTTCCAGTGTGTAACAATTGTCAACCACACAATTGCATTACATGATGTTGATTATTTTGATAAAATATTAATCAAAGAAAAATAGTAGAACATCAGAGCTTCACAAATGTTTTCCTTGAAAAGCCCTGAAAACAGAGAAAGGCAAAACAGAATTATTAAGTAACAATAATAGAATTCTTGAAAGAATAGAAACCAGACTTTTGTTCTGAAATCCTATTTGTTCTGTGTCCTATAAACTCAGACTTTAAAAGTAATGTTTTCAGTGCAGCTGAAAGTTAACTGTGGTTTACATTTATGAGGCATAAAAATTAATCAACTTTTTTTACAAGAGTCTTTGCATGCTTTGTCACAAGAATTCTTGAATCGTTGTCTTGTAGAAATGGAAACAATTAAGTGAAGTGGTGCCACATCTGAACACTTACTTTCATACAACTGGTTGTTTGGGGAAATCCAGCTGTAGGCAGCTTTGCTGGCACTGGGGCTGAGGGGCACAGCCAGTGCCTCTGCTCCACATGGCCAGTGCCACCCTGGAAGCTGCCCACAGGCTGAAGTGAGCAAGGATGCTCTGAGCAACTGGGGAGGGTGGTGCAGGGCAGCCAAAGGTCATCGGGGAGCTGAGCCCTTTGTGAATCTCCTGCCCTGTTGCAGAGGATGATCCCTTGCTCCAAGACCTGCCACTCAAGAGTTCAATTAACTCCATGGGAAAAATTATTCACAACAGAAACATCACTTGTTGGCTCCTTACTACAGAGACATGCTCACGTGGAGTTTCCCAGGGCAGGCAAGGGGAGAACACCGCCACGAGAGGTTCAATCTACCTTCACAAACCCTCTTGAGGGCAGACAACTGTTGCTATTGGTGGGGACATACCTGACAACCCGTGTGCAGCTCCTCCAGACAGGGCTGTCTCGGAGTACGTGTCCAGCCACCTCTGGTACTGACTCCAGGACTGGGAAGGGTACAGATCTGCTTCAGTAACAGGGATCTTGGCAGTCAAGAAAGGCAGCTCCAGCACACTTTTTTATACATACATATTTTGGACTCCCACTGAGAGTTACTAGTTATTAAAAAGCAATCAAATGAGGCTGGCTTTGTAATACATTTGTCAGCCATATGATATCAATTAAGCCCCAGTCTCCTGACTGAGGAATTGACATTACCTCATACGCCAGCAGAATTAAATTCCTTCTCTCCCTCTTGTCCTCTTTGAAGATGGTAATGCCAAATATCTCTCACATTTCCGGGGAAAATGTTGCAGTTATCCTGACTATGTTGATGCCTTCAATTTGTCATTAATGGAGCTGGACCATGCAGCCGCAGCAACACAGGACTCTCTCAGCTGTGCAGCACTCAGGAATGCAGATACCAGTCCACTGGACAAAGTAGGTCTGGGTGGCTGGGCAGTGCCAGGAAGACTCACATGTGAGATGTTCTGCTGCTTGCTAATTATTGCAGAATGGGATGGGCATCATTCACAAACAGCAGGCTGCCACTGATGGCAAGTCTACCTTTTCTCAGCGCTTTGCAAAGCCTGACCCTGCCAACACTCGCTGCCATGCTGTGGGCTGGGGCAACTGATCACAGAGGTGGACTGGAGGCCGTAAACAGGACTCTGAACAGGTAAAATGTAGCTGCAGCTTTTGGAACAATGAATGAGTATCACCTGCCAGCTCCTATAGAGCTATTAAATAAGCTGAACACTTCCACCCTCTCACACTGGAGGAGAGGTTAGTGTCTCAACCACCACACTTGGGCACCAACTGGAAACGCTACCAGAAAGGTTCAGGTTTATGCTGGCGACATGACGTTATTTCAGCAGAAGCACACATGAAAATTTTGAACAGCTTACCCACAGAAATGTAAACTTGCACAATTTACCTTGGGTTTTCTACTGACATTATCCTGCCTGTGCCCAGTGCCTCTGAGCTGCTTCCAGACAATAATTCCCTATTCTTTGGAGCAAGCTGATGGTGAAGCACAGCCCACTGAGCTGTGGCTGTGGCTAATACATAATTTAGCAAATTTCTACCACTATCTCAACATTTCTAAAGTGTTTATCTGCAGCCCAGTGTTACTGTTATTATCTTATGTCTGATAAGGTCCAAAATTCAGTGCCTTGAAGCCTGTTTATTCACATGCTTTCAGTGGGTCTGTGGGCTACCAACTCAAGTGCTGAAAATCAGAGGTGGAACTAACTGAATTAAACCTTTCTTCTGACCTCCTTAGCAAATATCCTTTGATACTGGTACTGCCACCAGCCCACTCAAAGATGATTTGAGAAGGTTGTGGGGATGGAGAGCTTCAAGGTGCCTTTGAATCCTGTCCCCTGTTTGCGTCCCCACTGGTCCATCTGAGCCCAGCCTCAGCCAGGGCTCATCTCTTCATCATCTGCTCTTCGTAACTGACCTGGAATTCAATCTGCCCTCAGCCAGACAGTGCAGCAGTAACAGGGAGGCTGCTGACTGCTCAAGGTGCCAAGGACAGCAGCGTTGGCGGGATGAGGACAAGAGCCAGCTTAGCACTGTTTTGCCTTTGATTGCTGCAAATGCTTGTTGGAACATGTCTGGACACCAGGCCCACCACTCAAGGAAGGAAGATGAGAGTGGACAGAGCAGAGGGGCTGGGCAAGGGCAAAATAATGTCTATTTTTGGACTTAAAAAAAAAAAAAAGCCAGGTTAAAAACTGAGGTTTGCAAGACAGCAATTATATTTTCAAAGCTGGCACAAATCCTGCCCTTTGGCCCTCTGGATCTGATCCAATGCCACCTGAAATTACTTGCAAAGGCTTGCACTGGGGCTTCTGTGGACATCAATACTATACATGAAAACTCATGGTGTAAAATTACCCAACAGAGCTATTTATAATAAGTAACTTCCTGTAAAACGTTGAGCATATAAGCCCTTTCATTTTTAGGAGCATTTTAAATATTAACCATAAAATTTTATTAAATATTGAACTTAATTACCCAAACCAAATTCTCAATCATTGTACCTGAGCATGCTGTTTTATTTTTTTGCTTCACTACTGCCAGCTGGTATAGCTATTAATTTTTCTTTGTAAACAAAATAAATTGATTGCATTTATTCAGCTCTTTGGTGTTAGTGGTAAGCTAATGATAGAACCTGGTTAAGCTTTAGTGGTACTGACAGGCAGCACACAGCGTGGGCCATGTATGGCCAACCATGACTGGCAACGCACACCTGGGGTTTTTGGAAGGAAGGCTGCAGTGATCAAACAAATGAGACTGAAAAGAACTGGCTGCTAGGAGCTAGCCTTGAATCAAAAGCAGATTTCTGCTCCAGAGCCAAATCTTTCTTGAAACCAGGTTTTCAGAGATGAAAATATGACATCACCTTGGGAGGAAAGGATAGAATAGGAAATTCTAAGGCAAATAAGCCTCATAGCTTGCCAAGCATATCACTGCTGATGGATTATTTTATTTATGCATTTGTGGAATATCTTTTACATTTTTATATCAAGCATAATAACCTCCTCCCCTCAATGGCCTGAGCCTCTACAGTATTAAACTACTGAAATAGGAAGTTACATTCTATCCTTTTGTTTTGAAATGGAGCTACCCTTTCTCTAAACGTTTTACAGGCAAATATTTTCTGGTAAGCTTGATGATGAGCTCTGCCAGACATACCAATAAAGCAAACATAATTCACTGCAGAAATATGCCCCTCTCAAAGACCACTTCATTTATTCTTTCTAGTAGCAAGGAGCTGAAAAATGCAGGTACAAAATCGTGTTTTCCAGCTATGCTTTTTGTTACATTTATGGTCTCTCTAGTAAAATCAGAGGAATGCTCTTCTGTGTCATGGGGCATATTTTGACTGGCACAGCAACCATCACTCCATGTAATGCAAAGCTGCGCTGCTTGCTTATAAAAGCACATCCCCACCCCAGATCTTGCACAACAGCTGGTTAAATCACTGGGGGTTTAAAATCAGAGTCACTAGAGAATGAAGACTGCATGTGATGGCAATGGTAAAAGATATTAAGTCTGGGCTGCCAATTTCAGAGCAATTTCATATAAGTCTGAGAAATTACAGATAAAATGATGGGATGTAGAACATGTGGCACACAAACTCATTTTCTTTTGACTGCATTATGAGATTTTCTGTCTTGGCACTTCACAGTGGGACTTCTTGAATCTAGATACAGGTACCAACAAATGAGAATGGGGTAATGAGATTCAGAGGAGTTTTAATGCCCCCTGTTTTTCTTCTGTGATAGGCTCTCCACTACCACATCTTAATTTAGTATTGTGTTGGATGGACAAAATCCTGCAATCTCTCCTTAGTTTAAAAACATTCACGATGTGACACGTTTCAAGTGGGTAATGACATGCCAATGCAGTGATTGACCTCTTCTACCTTCTAGGTGATGTGCCACACAGTGTGGCACCCCAGAACCAACAGACAAACAATGGCCTGGTACCCCGCCCTGACATGGGGTGTTTACACAAGGAAGTGAACTTCCGTTGTGATCTCCAGGCTCTAGGCAGGAGGCACCAAGGTAAGGTTTTTTTCATAAACCTGCCACTTATTTTCTATGCTGATGTTTGTATAGCTTATTTTTGACAGTGGAGCCACTTCCGATCACATCACCACTGCAAGTGGATGGGGAGCTGGTCTCCCTTGACATGTTGCTCCCCACCCCCAGGAGCACACAGCAGAAAGACTTGGTGAGGTGACACCTCATCACTCAATATGAGTTGTAGTAATTGCATTATTATAATAACTCCAGGAACTTTTTTCTTCTATTTTTCATCCTCCTCTGCAGAAGCACCCAAACCATGTAAACTGTCGAGGATGTGCAGGTTGACAAATATTGTGGCTCAATAAAATTCAATAAAAGCAGGTTTAATAACATGCTTCTTCTGCTTTTCTGAACTACAAATACCAAACAGACCTACATCTTTTTCTCAAGGTAATTCAATTTCAAAAGACAGCTAAGATGAGACCCTTCCACCCAAATATTACATACTGAACTACACTGAGTTTTATCAGCAATATGTAAGAAAAACGCTGTGACTATCAGCACAGAGCTGAAGTCTAATCGTTATCTCCTCAGGATGACATCCCAGAGACCAGGTCTCTTGCCAAAGCATTGGTTACCTCCCATGCTCTGGGGAGGTAACCTAGGTAACCTCCCATGTAGGGAGGTTTCTTCAGGGAAAAGCCAGTGCAGAATCTGTCCTCCATCACCCCTCAAAGCAACTCGTGGTTTCAAAAGAGAGGCTGTTTAAGAACTACCAGACAACATTAATGAAGCAAAGTCTGCTGCTTCTGTTGTTCTTATATTATTTAACACTCATCCCTGTTTCCAAAAAAATATCAGTAAATTCAATAGCTCCCAAAAGTCTGTGATAACCATGTGGCACCTGCGCAGGGTTGAGGCATGGGGCTCTGCAGAACCAAAGCATCACAAGGCAATAAGGGTACAACACCTTTCCCTTTTCAGCTGTCAAATACGTGTATATTTATTTTTCTAAATTTGCAGCTAATGTTTCACCCATTTTTATTAAACCTTGATGTATGCCAGTTCAGACCATTTTGATTTCCATGTGCACGGAAGTTACATACAACTTGCATGGTTTGACATCACTTAAGACTAAACTCTCTGTTTTACCTGATTAACTCCACTGGACTGATCACACTTATTTCTCTCTCTGGCTAAGATGTATGTAGCTGCTCATCTAAAGCATACAAATTATCTCATAGCCTAGTTATGCTGCTGACACGAGGTCATGAAAAATGTGCTAACAAAACAGAATCCCCAGCGCTCCAGCAGACAACAACAAACCTTATATTTCACTGTAACTTGGCAATTAAGTCAGAAGAAATACCTCGGGAGAGGAGCCGTTCTCCAAGATTTCAAGCAGAACCAACCACTGCTGATGAATTAGCTGTGGTTGCACTGCAGTGCACAGGCAAAATGTGAGCCACGCTGAAACTCTCTGTTCCTGATGTGAGCATGGGGAATGTGGCGACATGCCATGCGAGGTCAAAGAATCATAGAATGTCAGGGGCTGGAAGGGACCTCGAAAAATCATCTAATCCAAGCCCCCTACCAGAGAAGGATCATACAAGGTCCTGCTGCCCTCAGAAGGCTCAGTGCAGTTCTGCAATGCTCTATCCTGCAGGTGGGTGCAGGGCCACCGGCCAGCCTGGAACCCCAGCCCAGTGCTCAGCTGAGCTTCCAGAATGACCACAGGGCTGTCTGGACACCACATGCCATCTTGCATGCCCACTGGTGTTTGCTGTCCCAGTGATGCCCATGCCGTCCCATGCTGCTAATCCTGATATCAAGATTTCAATGACCACAGTACACATGTGCCTCCCCTATTGCACTCACACCCATAACGAGTCAATTAGGTAATCCTTCTTTGTGCACACTGCAGAAGGAGACCGTGGGCTTTGCAAACCAAGGCGTTGCCATGCAAATGCTTCCACCACACTTGTAGGAAAAGATGCATTTTTATGACAGGTCACACAAATCTAATCGAAGCACATTACCTGCAGGAGACAACGCAATAGCCCGGGGAGCAGAGCAGGGCTCCCTGGAAGTAACAGTGACCTCCCAAGCTGGGGACACTGAGGACAGGCAGAGCAGGACAGCCAAACTGCATCAGAGCAGCAGGTGAAGGACAGAGCATCCCCTGTCCCAGCAGACCTGGCTCCAGCTCTCCCTGGGCCACCACTTGGTTACTGACTAGCAAAGGCTATTAGCAATAGGGAAGGCAGGTGCAAACACCTTTTCTTTGTGTCGTCAGAGTTGACTTGAAAAAAAACACAAAGAAAACCACCTGGAAACCCTAGAGAGAATCAGGCCTCAAACTATTTAGGAGAGCCTGGGTAGATGTGAAGCATGGTCTATTCATCAAGCACTGTTTCAGATTTAACCTGTTTCTGCATTTCTTTTCACCTGTTTCTGATAGGCCTGGAACATTTTATGGATATAAAATTATCCCACAGCTGACTATATCATCATTTAACCTCATTTTTCCTTTCTAGAGTTTCCTTTGAAGTTCCTCTGCATGTTTCATTATTGTCTTGGGATCTGGAAAAGCTGTTGTCACTTGAAACCACCAGGTCTGGAATCCATTAAAGATGAGACTGAGTCAGGAAGCACCAGCAAGGTACTATGCACCCAGCCACAACAATTTAACCCAACTACAGAAGAAAACCTCAATTAATTATTATATCCTTATTAATTTTGACTACAATTATTACTACTATCTCTAAATAAAAGACAACTGATTTGGGATAGCAAGAACTTAATTTTCCACAAGCATATTCCCCATATCAACTTGGAAAGATTATTCCAAGAATTAAATCCACTTCTGTCTGTTGTTCTCAAAAAATCAATACTGCCCATAGAACAACACACCAGCCACAGCATGAATTATTTATAGGATTATAATGTTTCCCCTTTCTGAGAGCAATGCAATTTAAAAGAAAATAACAGACAACATAACACACAGTGCAAACCAAAGCACAACAGATAAGAGTTGCCTAGCACTATCTATCTTCCCACCTTGATGATGGAGGATGGGAACAGAGGGTGATGCTCCCGTCTGCACAGTAACATTCCCTTTGTAAAGGGATGTGTGGGTCCTGCATCATGCATCGTGATCACAAGGCACATAAGGAGCTTCTCTGCCATCAGAGCTGGGCTGCTTCTGCTTCTATGTTTTCAACAGGTGCTTTCACCTTGCCCATGTAAGCGCACAAACAAGTCACTGTGTTAGTATGTGAGTAGTTTTATCCCAATGAGAAAACATTAACAGCCTTTCATTATACGTCTTCTCACAGACATTAAAAACAAAACAACAAACCAAACATCTCCAGGACACTCCCTCCTGTCTTTCCAGCAAAAATTGGAACACCAACCTGTTGCTGAACAACAAAACTGCCAATACCACCTATTGATGAAACGCTCCTGTGCCAGGCTCAGGCTTCATCTCCTTGGGCTGTTAGTAGAGTGTTAGGATTATCTTCAAACACACCACCAGGACCTACTTGGTAGACAGAGAATGTTACTCCATGTACTCACAGAATCACAAAATCACAGAATGTTAGGGGTTGGAAGGGACCTAGAAGATCATCTAGTCCAACACCCCTGCCTGAGCAGGATCACCTA
>JAOEGS010020290.1:0-39615 GCA_025447755.1 Corythornis vintsioides
TGCACCTCCAACACAGGTCCTAGAGCAGAGGAGGGCTCCAGCTGTGCCTGCAGTAGCTCTTAGGGCAGTGCATAAATTATTATCATTTTATTTTTATCATGACATATTGTGAAAAAGTGTACTCAAATGGCATTTTAAAAGCTTTAGAGAATAGCTAATTAAGAAGTCTTTTCACATAAAGAGATAAGACCATGAATCTTCACTTTTCCCACCAGTTACACATTGCTGCTCATAGTGGTTTCACTGAACAGCTAGGGAGACACTCTCACACTTAGATAGGAACACTGTCCATGTATACATATATATATTAAAGAATTAAATGGTGGATATCTTGCATCCAAGCACAACTAGATCATCTAGTAAAGAAGGAAAAATACTATTTTATTTAACACTTAACCAGACATAAAATGGTCATAACTTGAATCAAGAAAGCTGCAGCAGAAGCAATGAGCAGTGTTGTGCCTTCTCCATCTACACACCTGCTCACCAGTGCTTTTGAAATCAAGCGAACAAACGAACCCACTGCATCCCCACAGTCACCAACGTGCAACGGGGGGGATTTTTACCTAATATGGCTGGTGACACACCACGGTAGAGTGCAAGGAGTCCTTCCTGCTGGTAGATTTTGTAACAAGCATGCAGAATTCCTTCATAGGAGGGCTCCAGTCGGTTCTGCACAATGAGCCGCGTTTTGATGACGTCGGTGGGATAAGTCACGACGGTCGCAACCATGCCAGCCAGGCTGCCTGCCAGGATGGCTCTCCAGTGGGAAATGTGACCCAGCTCATCCGTGAAAAGGATAACAAATCTACAGTAAACACAGCAGAGAGGTGCTATTAATGCCTGTCTGAACAAAACACAGGAAAAACGAAGGCAGATTATTCTGCAACAGACAGAAGTCAGGCTGCCCAGGGGGGTTGTGGAGTCTCCTTCTCTGGAGACAAGACCCGCCTGGATCTGTTCCTGGGTGACTTGGTCTAGGTGATCCTGCTCAGGCAGGGGGGTTGGACTAGATGATCTTCTGGGTCCCTTCCAACCCCTAATGTCTATGAATCTATGAAAAGTAATATTTGATCCTCATTTATATTTCCATCTACAGGATGAAAATTACCATGAATTAAAACATGTCTGCAAGAAATTCTCAGATCATCAGTCACCATTTAGAGACATTGGTGCAACACCCCCCCCTCTTTTAAAGTTACCATGTAAGAAGAAATATATAGATATCATCACAGGCTTTCTGATAAGAGAAGCTTCCTCCTATGTTGGGACAGAAAGGTCCACAGAAGTACTTCTCTGAAGAAGTCTTGCGTTCAGGAGGTTAAGTCTAAAGTAGAAATTTTGAAATTGAAACACAGACTTCTAAAGGCTAACCTATAGTTCATGCATTTCTGATGTAAAAAAAGGACTTTTCTAGGTACAGAGGGTGCTCCTACATCAGGGAGAAGCATCAGGGAGGCAGCAGGATGAAAGTAAAAAGACTTGAGAGAAGAATCTTAGCAGGAGGTAAAAAAACCTTCTATTTTGGAAGCATTCATTGAACTGCCTAAACAGCAGATTTGCTTTTAAACTACATGGTGTTACCACATCCAGAACAAAATAATTTGCAAATATTTACAAGTCACTGCTTGCTCAGGTGATGTCTTTTTTACATGACCATGCATTTTTCTAGTGCATGACAGATCCCTGCATCTACTTGCCTCATGCCCTGGAGAGGGCCCAGAGTAGAAAGACTGGCCAAGCAGAAGCAATAGGGCAAAAAGGGGTTTTTTTTCCTGTCTTGCACAGTTCCTAAAGCAACACAGCCTGTTTTTCCTGTGCGTGCACACATGGTGGTGGGGTGTCTCCAGAGGCTACCCAGATAAGGTGACCACAGACAGAGCATGGAGCCAGCTGAACCCCCCTCCCCAGCCAGTCCCCCCAGCACCACCAGTCCTGGGGCTGCTGATGGTGCTCAGCCCCAGTCCTGCAATTGGCATTACTGAATTTTCCATGCTATGTTGTCTGTGTTTCTTGCCTTTATATACTTTCCTTTTACTTTTCTCCCACTACAAAATATATTTTTTAAATCCCCAAATAATGTATCAAGAAATATGCACAGGCAGCTTTTATCTCCTTTCCTGGTAGCCTGCTCTTCAAAAACACCATCCCGTGCCAACTCCAGACAAACTACAGCCTTGCAGAGGCAATACTCTCGTTTCAATCTGAACAAGCAAGTCAGTAATTTTGCTCAAAATCAGCTGGGTTCCACTGGTGCACCACGCGACTCTTCAGGCGCATTTAAATCACTGCTTCTGCCCTCAGCCCTCCCCTCGCCTGACCACGAGCAGACACACAACAAAGCCGCCCGGTTCCGGCGTCACTCCATCGATCACGCCCCGAAGGGCGCTGGCAGAGCTGGGAAGATGCCTCTTGCTCAGCCAGACGAGTGACAAAGCCCGACACGACGCGGGCAGGATTGGCCAGCTGAGCCCAGCGCTTCTCCCCACGAACTGCAATAACCCATCGCCCAGCTGGGAGGAAATGTCAAGTGCGTTCCCTGCGCACGGCTGACCTTAAAAACAAACCCAACACAGATGCGCCACCCTCGAAGGGGCAGAACACTCCGGTGCGTGCGAAGAGCCAGGAGCGCCTTCCAGGGCGGAGACGCTGGCAGGGAAAGGGAATCCCAGGACGCGGCTCTGCCGGCACCGCTCCGTGTTTATCCCGCTGCGGAGCCTCCCGGGGTTTGCCTGCAATTAACGTCTGTGCGCCTGCGACAGCGAGATCTCAGAGCCGGTAATGTCACCTACCTACTGCAAAATCCATCACGTTTGCATAACGGCTGCTGCGTAGCAGGGGAAAAGATTTCAACCGGGATTTTGTTTTTATTTTCTCTGGTACGAACAACGGAAATTCTTAGGAGTATTTAAATGAATAAAAATAATCGGTTGCAAAGAACAGATGCTGTAGATGCCTGTCGGTAGCACTGCAACTTCATTTCTAAGGGAAACTGAAGAGTTCTGAGCAGAACACACTGTCAACCCTTCATCACTGGAACACCCTGGACTCGATGGAGGTTCCTGGCGTGTCACCGGGCACCAAGGAGCTGCTGCCCGCCGAGTACGTGCGGCCAGGGCGGCGTGTCTGGGGAGAGGGGACACAAGCAGCGAGCCACCCCGCTGAGACACGGACACGAAAGCGGGCTAAGCTCTCCGCTTTCCCCACCCTCCTCTCCGCTACCAGACGCGCACCCTCCCCGCGGAGCCCCGTCCGGCCGGGGCCGGTCGCTTACCGGCGGGAGGCGGCGAGCTGCAGCGCGCTGTAGGGGAAGAGGCGCAGGCAGGCGGTGAGGTTCCCCTTCCACAGAGCCCGTACGCCCTCGGTGCGGCACAGGCAGAGCCCGGCGTCGCGGATCCCCCGCCGGCAGTGCCAGGTGCCCACCTGCGCCAGCACCGTCAGCAGCTCCAGCGGCGCCGTGAGGCTGAGGCTCAGCGCGCCCGCCAGCCCGGCGCAGCCCAGCCGCTGCACGGCGGTCACCCGCCCGTCCCGCCGCCAGGTGGCCATGGCCCCGGGGGGCCCCGAGCGGCGGAACGGAGCGGAGCGGTTCGGTGGCACGACGGGCGGAGGCCCGGCCCGACCCGGCTCGGCTCGGCTCGCCTCGGCCTGGCGGGGCGCGGCCAGTGCGGAGGCGTTGCCGGCAGCTCGGGCGCTCTGACGCGAGGCTCCGCCCGCTCCGGTGGCCCCGCCCCGCGGCCCCGCTCCAGTGCTCCGCCGGTTTCGGGGCGGAGGGGACAAGCCGGGGGCGGTTGGGGCAGCCAGTCCGCGAGGGCCCTGGGCCGGGCGGGCAGCGCTGCCTCTGTGCGCGGCGCTCCCCAAGAGGCGGCCCGGCCGTGCGAGGTGTGTTGAGCCCCGGACACCGGGCGGGGCCCGAGGCGGGTCGGGGCAAAGGCAGCCGGGATGGCGGGAGCCCAGCGCGCTTGTGCTCCTGCGTGTGTTTACATTCACGTAGTGTTACGTTATTTACATTTATGTACCGTGCTGTTTCTCATGTGCAAATTAAATTCCATTCTACACTGACACTCCCTTCCTTGGGCACTTCTCTACATAACAGCAGTGCTGCTCTAAGTGTTCAGTTGCCCAGGACATTTTCTGGAGACTCCTAGGGCACGACGTGCTCAGTCCATTCCTTCACTGGTGGTGAAGTGGAGGAGAAGCCACTTCTCCAAGCAGCTGGGTTGTCCATATGACCAATAGTGAAAATTAGGAGCTTTGCCTGCGATAAGCCAGGATGTCAGTGACTCAGCCAGAAATAGAACCTCAGACATCTACTCCTGTGACTTAATCCCAAGCCTGCCTGTGTGTTCTCAGAGAGACTCCCAGCACCAGCTGCCTTTGGCAGCTGTAAGGCAGAACTCAGAAAAAGGAAGCAACAAAGAAACTTCCTCAGCCTCAGTGTCTGTGCCAAAAAGGTCACACCAGAATTAATGCCATTGATATGCGTTCTAAGAAATGCTCAGAAATGTTATAAAACAGTATTATATTAAGAAGATTATGTATTTTGGGGTTTCTCTAAAAATTACTGTGTTTCACTGGACAGATTATGTTCTGGAAAATTAATCCTCCTTAGAGGTAAAATTTGTATGTTGGATGAAGAAGTTGGTTTGTTTGTTTGTGATTGGTTTGTTTGTAGTTTTTTGTTTAGTTCTGTTTTTTGGGTTTGTTTTTTTTTTTGTATTTTGTTTGGTTGTGATTTCTGTTTGTTTGTGTTTTAATCATCACTAAGCAAAATCACCCACCTATTTAAAAATAATTCTGAGGTCCCTTGTTGTAGATTAACCCCATCATCATACAGGCTGATCAGAAAGTGCCAACAGGGAATTTAAATGTGTTCAAAACAAAACATCACTAGTTCCTTTTTAATAACAGCTTAAAGAAATTTAAAGCCAACCAGTTTTCTGTGCAGTCCACCAGTGGATGGCAGCATTCAACCCATACAAGCTAGAACTAAAACCAGAGAAAAGCTGGTATCACTCAATTTTTCCTGGTTGATTGTGTTAAGTGAGCTGCTTCTCACTCAGTAACTGATCACATCAGTATCTAGGGAAAGAACTTGTCAGCAGTCCACAAATTAGTTTCATGAGTCAAACCTGCAAGGACAGTCACCTGCAAATTTCTATGGAAGTTTCCTATTGTCCCTTGGAACAGGTCATGGTGTTCTATTTCAAAACTGAATACAAGACAGAGGTTGCTTTTTTCCTACAGACTGTACAGCCTGAAGGTCGGGGGATATATAGTTCCAATATGGAAATTTATCTCAGCTTTTCAGTTACTTGAGCAGTATGTCAAATGCAGATGTAATTTCTACAATGATGTTACCAAGCCACAGAGCAGAACCATAGCCAAGACTCTCAGCTGCATGTACTTAAACATGCTTTGTGTCCAAAGCTTTTTCCAACCATCTTCCTCCCAGCGAAAGCTTGTCTATGTGCCCTGGTTGCCAGGCTTTAAATCAAACCCATCTGAAATGCAGTAGGTTCTGATGTTGCAATCTCATGTGTGAATGCTCCTGTGCACTTGACTTACTGCAAATCCACTTTAGCTAAATGGAAATAAACCCAGAATAACAAAAAAACACAACCAACCTGGCTCTACACAGTCCTTTGTACCAGTTTTGGCAACACTGACTTTCCAAGACATCCCATGACTTGTGCAGGCAGGGTTTCACCTTTCCTGGCTGTTCAGTTTTTGTAAGAGCAGAGCACACCTGGGGTTGGTACAATCCAGATAGGTAATGGGTGGGATAAAGCCTGGGAGACTGCAGCTTGCAGAGAAAAGTGTAACAAGAGGGAGACGTGGGAAAATGATGTCACTCAAGATCTCTTTTTCACAGCTCAGATGTAACTTTTGCATAAAACGAGACAGTTAATAGTAGCTCAAAATCCTACCTGCAAAACAACTCCATATTTTCTTGTTCTCTCTATAAACATCAAACACACTTCTGAAGCAAGGGGTCCAGTCTCTCATTTTTTGTAGCAATTGCTTTTATAGTTTTACTTTGTAAAAGTGAATCAGCTCCTTTATCCATTGTGTGAAGGTGAGTCATCCTTACAACAGTCTCAGATGTGGCACTTTTAATTAATATGACATGGCACTTCTTCTCAACATGAAAACATTGTCAGAGTGATTTCCTTGACATCACTTCACTGTGTCTTCTTTGCCAGAGTAAATACAACTTGCTGTTCATTCACAGAGTAATTCTCCTACTGTTCCAGCAATCCTACTAGGCAGGATAGTCCATGATCATAAAGGAACATTTTTCCAGTAGTTTTCTCCCTGAAATATAAAATAGATTTACATATAATTTCCTTCATTACAGGTGACAAAGTCTCCTAATGCAAGGAGAACAATTGTGGAGGTAGCAACTATACCCAAAAAGTAAGCAAATGTATTATCTTTATCAACTTGTATAGTGAGAAAATGCTTTTTGGCACACAAAGCTGTAACAGAAATAAATAGACTCCTACAATAAATATACCCCTAGTAGTTGTTCTCAGGTTCTAATTGCTTATATAGCAATTGGACTATTTCCCTTCAGTGCGTGTGGCACCCTTGGGAGCAGCTCTGCTGCAGGGAGCGAAGGCCTTGCAGCACCTGGGAGTCTCAGGCTCGTTTCCACAGGTTAAACATGTGCAAGAGAATCTTAAAACCAGAGAATATCTGCTATTAGTCCTCACACACACACACGGCCAAAGGAAGCAGCTCTGGACGGGCCACCTTTTGTTACGGAGCAACAAAGCAAAGCACAGTATTGCACCATCCCCTGTAACTTGGGCATTCGCACCCCTCAGCGAGGCATCTACCGAGGAAGCAGCTCGTTGTCTTTGGGTTAAGAACATTCACGATGACTACAGACCCAAGACGCCCGGCAGCAAAGGGCACCAGCCGAGGGGTGGCTGAGGGTCTCCGCGGGCCTCTCCCTGCGGAAGGGATCTCAGCAGCAGGGCGGGAAGCCTCCGGTACCTCCCGGCGCTCGGCCCCGCTCCGCTTTGCGAATCGTCTCTCAATGACACGCGTGAAATCCCCGAACGCCCACCCCACCGATCGGCCGCCCTTTCCCCTCACGTCTGCCCGACGCCGAACAGCCCCCGTGGCCGCTGGGGTCGAGGCGGGGCGGCCAGCAGCCCGACTCCGGGAGGCGGGAGGAGCGGGCGGTGCCGGGCCGCGCCCCAGGGGCGGGTCCCCCATCCGCAGCCCGGCGTGCGCTGCGCTCCGCCCCGGGGTGGCGGCGGGAACGGCGCCCGGCGGCTGCTGCGGCTGCCGGAGGGGTAAGGGGAGCCGCTTCGGCGCGGCCTGTGCGAGCGGGGTGCTGCCGGCGGAGGGCGTTCGCCGCTGCGGGAGGCCGCTGTGGGGCGGGGCGGGCGGCTGGGCTCGGTGCCCTGCTTCTTCGGGGGAAGCAGCCGCGGTTGCCGGGCGCCCCGCTGTCGGAGGACGTCGCGAGCTCTGGCGAGCGTCTGAGACGCGGCCGATGTGGGGAAGGGGCCGCAGCTGGTGGGGGGGAGGCTGCCGATCCCTCCGTGCCGGCTGGGCCTGGACCGCGCTCGCCGTGGCCAGTGGGGGTGGAGCGGTTCCCGGCAGCTCCAGTGGCCCTGGCGCGGAGGGCTGGCGCGGGGAGGGCTCGATGGCACGGTCCTCCCGTCTCCCGCCGGCTGTCAGGGCGGTGAGCTCGGCCGGAGCCCCGTCATCCCCTCGCCTCCTGTCCCGGCCGGCGCAGTGGGCGCCGCGGGCCGCTGGGCCCGGCGGGTTTCCCGACTCGGCTGCCGTGCGGCCGCAGAGCATCACCGGCTGGAGCTGGGGGGTGGCTGCCCGAACCCTCACCGGCAGCCGGGAGCAGCTGCTCGGGCCCTGCCGCTGCTCCCGCCCCGCGGTTCCTGCTGGAACGGCCTCTGGGGCGCCGGCTGAGGGCCTGGCGGTGGCCGGGCCGCGGCCGCAGTGCTGCCTCTGGCCAGCGGTGCCACGGCCTGGCCAGCGGTGCCACGGCCTGGCCAGCGGTGCCATGGTCTGGCCAGCGGTGCCACGGTCTGCCTTGCAGTGCCACGGTCTGCCTTGCAGTGCCGTGATCTGCCTTGCAGTGCCAGCTGCTCCCGCTGGAGCTCGGGCCTCTCCCCGCCGGGCGGAGGGACCGCGGCCTTTCGGCAGCTGCATCCACGGAGGAGGGGTTGGCTCCCGGGTCTTTATCATCACCTCGACACAGGCGGCATTAGATGGTGACAGTACCAGCGTTCGCTTCAAAACCTCCTTTTTATTGCTAGATTTGTGCGAGCAGCAGCACTTGTGAGATCATCTCTGCTCTTTGCTTAATGTTGTGCAGAGCAAGCCGATTTTTCAACTCGTGTTGAAAATCTAATTGTTCAGATGAGTAAGGGATGCAACAGCCTTACTTTGGAAACAGCAGGTTTTTGTGTTGTGTTTTCACACCAGAGCCAGCTGCCTTCCCGTAAAAGATGCTTCAGCCCCATTGTAAAACCTCTTGTTTTAAGTTCTCCAAGTGACTCTTTCTGGTGAATGGTTTTCCCTACATAACGAACTCTTTCTGCTGCCATCTATCAACAGGTACACTTGCCATGTTGCCCTCTGCTCAGGGTGCTCTGGCACCCACCTCTGGAGCTAAGACCCTTTGCTTTGAGCTGTCCTTTGGCTCTGCTGGTGGAGCTGCTTGGGATCTGTTGTGTGAGAGTTGGGAAACCAACAGTCTGAAAAGTAACCTGGCAAAATAAGATTTTTACAATACTACTTTTTTCTTTTGTCTCCAAGCTAGATCTCTTTCCTGACCCAGTTGATGGTCTCAGTAACAATTGCAATGGCCCAGGGTCTGGTATGAGTGAGCAGCTGGGAAACTGGGGATGGTAAGAGGCATTTGAACTGGCAGTGATGTGAGGGGCACCTTTGGATCAAATTATTCAAATTAATTTAATTTGGCTCATATGGACTATTTGGGTGTTTCAGGTTACAAATTGCCAGTCTGTTGCTGTTTCCATAAAGTCTAATTTTTTTCTGTGTATGAACTTGGGTGACAGATTTTGGGGTGTTCTGAGATAATTTAGTCAATGTGGAAAGGATGGTGAGATATTTAGGAAAAAAAATAGGTTGGTTTTTTTTGTGGCTTTCTTTAAGGCTCTGAAAGGGTTGTTGCAGGACATTTCCACCATCTTGAGTTCTTCTTGCAGTGTTGGGCAGAGTATGTTGAAGTGGTGATAGAAAGTTGACTTGAAGGAGTTAATTCACTGTGTATGGCACTGACCAACTCAATACTGTCTGTGGGTTTGGGATTTGTGTGGTTTCCATTGGAGAGTGTTAGAATATTGCCACAAAAATTATTCAGGAGCTGGAAAAAACTTCTCACAGTGAGAGACTGTGAGAGTGCTCTCCAAGATCAAGCCATATATTCTTCATAAGAAAGATGACTGAGAGGTACCTGGATTATAGCATGTAAGGAGAATAAAAAACCACCACAAACCACTATGTAGATGCTAAAAGGATGTGAATCTACTAGAAGAAGGAAGAAAACTCAATATCTGGATGTGGCTTCCTTTTCCACTTGAAGAGGAGTAAAGAATGGAACAAACTTCCCGTGGAAGTGGCAGGCTTTTGTATTTGTGTTTTCAAACCTTCCTGTAAGGGATGCTTCAGTTAGCACAGGCCAGAGTTAAATGATCTGATGGCCTGTTGTGGTCCTGAGCAGCTTGGATCTGTTCTAAAAAACTGTCTTCTTTTAGGCCCCTGAGCCATAGGAAGTTGTTGGCTTTCAGCAGAGCTGGGAATTGATCACACATCTGTAGAGTCAAAGCTCAGCATCTTGTTTCCTTTTAACACATTTAATTACCATCCTTTCTTTATTTATTTAGAGTGTGTGTCAGGGTTATCAGAACATGTGATCACAGAAGAAAGGCATGCAGGGCTTTTGGGCTTTTTATTGCAGGAGCAGGAATACTGTTGCAGCTGTGATGGTGTAAGGATGTAAGTGAAGGAAGATTTGCAACAGCAGGATAACGTCAGCTGGTTGAACAGAAGATGTACTTGCAAAACAGAACCAGCTTTTGAGTACTCTCAAAAGTACCAGCTCTTCTTTTGCTTGACTTTCATGTCCTCAGGTTTCAACAACAGTGTCCTGGATCTTTTCATCTGCTGCACCTCAAATCTTAAGTGTGATGGAAAAAGTGGAGTTGATACTAACTTTAGAGAGATCTTTAGGAGATCTTTATCTTAATGCCTAGTGGGCAGGAAGGATTCTAGAGACTACTTAACCTTTTTTGGTTTTGTAGTAAGTACTTTGGTTGTTTCTGCTTTGCTTATACAAGATAAGGAAGGTGTGTCTACATACATGCACACTTGTATATTTGGAGATTAATGCTGAGATATTCAGCCTTGGCTGACAAAGTTGTGGGTATTTCTGAGTGCATTTGGCAGCAGCTCCCTAACAGGAGCAATTCTGTGCTGCAGCTGCTGCTTCCAGAGATCCCTGGTTGGTTATTTTTTTAATTGCACTAGCTTTTCTTTCAGTACATATGTGCTTTTTATTCTTCATTCTGAGTAAAGGGTAGTTATTCTCTTTTACCAGACAGCTCCTTGGACAGCACTTGTCTTCCTCCATGGATTCCTGGATTGAAGGCAAACAGGCATTTTTCAAGTAAAGTCAGTAATAATTTTTAACCTGTGACAAACTATTTTACAGACTTTTTTTTTTTCTTGTTGCTTTAGTGGGAGCTTTTATGTGGCACTCCTGCAGTTCTCTGTGTATGTGTATATTTCCCTCTGCTTTAGTCTGTATTTGTGTTAAAATGATGGATAAAAATAAATAAATACGATCTATGGACAGCATTAAAATATACCAACATTTGTTTGTAACTAGCTGCTGAGACTTTTTTGGGAAAAAAAAAGACCTTGATGGGATTTGCTTGAGTGTTTTCTTTTAATCCGATCACATCTGGGCATTTGGAACTGACAAAATGCAGCAGGCATCAACAGAATTTATCCATTTTTAAGCAAGCATTTGATCCAAAATACTGTGTTCTTAAAGTCAGTGAATTCTGTTTTTGGCAGAACTGCAGGAATTCTGCAGCTAGACCTTCTCTGCTGAACATACTGAACTTGAGTCCCCAGAAGTGCATGCCAGGAAAGAGTTTGGCCAAAGCTGTGATGTCAGATTGTGAGCTCCTGATGCCACAGTCGCAGGAGGTATTTGGGAATGGGATGTTTGAGCTGGATTGGCAACTCAGTGTGAACATCAGAAGGTCTGTTCTGGTGTGCCAGGCTAGTGAGAGGAATTCTCACCAGTGTAGCAGTGGTTGGTGGTCACCTGGGGTCTCTGGTGGGCTCAGCAGGCTGGCTGTGTTTGTTTAAATACATGGCAAACTGGACTGCTAAGTCTGATTCTGCTTCTTCTGTGACAGGTGACTTGATACAACCAGAGATTTTAGTCAAGGAGCCATAAGAAAGAGAAGCTGGAAAGACTAAAGCTGCAAGAACAGGAGCACGTTCAAAAAGGGGAAGGAAAGAGAGGGGGTGAAAAGGTGAGATTGTGTCTTTTTTTAGCAACTCTTCCATTTCCTTGAGATTTGTCATGCTGTCTCATGCCAGGAAACATCCAGGGAGAGTGGCTGCTGTACCAGTCCAGGCTTGGAGGAAACAGGAGTTGGGAGAACCTGAAGCAGTACTACATAGTTCTTGTTGTGTTCCTGCCAGAAAGAAAAGCATCATGATAATTCTGTGTATGAGGCATGAGATGGAGGGGTCTGGGTTCTCAGAAAGCTGGAGACATCCTGAGGACCCTTTCAGAGTGGATTACTCTAGGATTCTGTGGGCCTGGAGTCAGAGAGCTGTTCCTCTCCAAATATTCTGAGGCTTGATTGCTTAATATTCTGCATGTGGGAGTTATAGATTGCTCTGTGCTGCAGCATCACCAATTAATGTCTTCATGTGCTAAAGTAAAATTAATATGGCCTACATTTCTAGGTGCCACCCAGCTGACCAGAAGGGTCCATAGCTAGAGGTGAACACTTGTTTTTCCCACTACTGCTCCTTACATGCTGTCTTGTCATTGCTGTTACCTTTAGGGCAGTGTTATTAAATGTTCTATATGACAACTAGTAGTATATTGAAGTTTTAATCCTGTAGATAATGAGTATGGCTGGTGTCCTAAACAGACACTAGCAATTCATCATGTTGCACACCTTCATTTCTGAAAACCCCGACACATAGAATGCAGAGACTCTAGGTCTCTGAAAACATTGCTGTGCTTCCACTGTTGATACCTTCTTTTTCAAATACTTTATAAAAATATTATTATTTTTTTTTTAAACACGTGTTTGTGTGAATGTTTTGTTCTTTTTCTGGAGTTTTCTGCACTGTGTCATGTTGCTTATTTGTTAGGTCTGCTTTCTACATGACAAGGCTTCCAAAAAGCAGTGTCAGGTTGTATCCCAGCCAGCCATTCAGCCTCACACAGCTGCTTGCTCCATCCCCCCTGGTGGGATGGGGGAGAAAATCAGAAGAGTAACAGTAAGAAAACTCATGGGTTGAGATAAAGACAGTTTAATAAGTAAAACAAAAGCTGCAGCTTAAGTGAAGCAAACAAGGAATTCATTCACCACTTCCCCTCATCAGCCATCCCCAGGACAGCAGGGCTCCATCACACATACTGCTTACTTGGGAAGACAAACACCAACACTCCAAACATCACCACACCTCCTTCAACTTTCCCCAGCCTTCTGTTGCTGAGCATGCCATCATATAATCTGGGATACCCCTCTGCTCAGCTGGGGTCAGCTGTCCCAGTTTTGTCCCCTCCAAACTGCTCCTGCACCCCCAGCCTGCTGGTTGGTGGGGTGAGGAGCAGACAAGGCCTTGACTCTGTGATCCCTGCCCAGCAGTAACAGAGACACCCCAGTTGTTGGTCTTGTAATAGCTCAGTGGGTTTTTCAGCATGCTGCTCTAACAAACAAGATTTCTTGTTAGCCACATGCAGGTTCTTGGCAACTAGTTGCTTGTTATTAGCACTTCAAAGACTTGCATCCAATTCCTCAGGATTCCAGATGTGAACCAAGTGTCATCTAAATTGTCCCGTGTTGATAATTACCTAGAAAAAGACGTGGTGATGAAAAGAAGTTCAAGAGAGAAAAAAGAAAGCTAAGCTCGAGAGAAGAGAGGCAGATAGATGGAGATGAGAAACATCCCCCAAAGCAGCAGAAGGTACCAGCTGAAGAACAGCAGTGGCCAGAGAATATGCCTGAATGGGAAGAAAGGAAATCCCTGCTAGCTCAGAGAAGAGTGGAGTCTGTCAGACTGCTTACTGTGCTGTTAAACCGTGTGAAAGTAAGACTATTTTAAAACATATTTTAAATTTTGAAGGCTATTTTAGAGCTTGAATAATTCACTAGACATTTGATGTCTTGGTGCTGTTCAGAAGAAGGCCTTGGGACTGACTGAGCACTGAGAAAGCCCAAGGCCTTGTGACAGTCTGCTCTCAGCCTTGCCCTGAGAGCAAAGGTTTCCACCCAGAAGCTTTGTCTTTGATGTTTGTTTGAGTTTTTGTCATTATTGAGTAAAAATAGGGCTGGAAGGGCTGTATCAGCTCCATTGGACTTGATCCAGCTTTGCAAATGAGTTTTGGGTTGAGGACACAAGTGATGCCATCTCTGCTTGTTTTGGTCTCAGGTCTGCAAGTGACAGAATTCAATTGGCACAGGTGATGGCAGTTGGATTTCTAGTAGCCTCATTTTTGTGGCCAATGCTAACCTATCAATTTTATTTCAGTTTGATTCAGCTACTGTCTTGAGAAAGTCAGCAGAGGACTGCTAAAATTATTTTAAAATATTATTTTAAAATTATTTTAGTGCTTTGGGCTCAAAAAAAAAAAAGTTTTAAATGGAAATGAGGTTTTAATTTGCCAGGAGTGCTAACATGACTTTGCCTTTGCTCTTTGCTAAGTAAAAATTTGCTTGCAGCTTTTGACAAGTGTATGTTTTCCCCAATCCTTAATGTTATTTCTAAAGGACTCTAATTTACTAATAGTTGAGTGACTTCAATGGCTACCTGTGCCATTTTGCATGACTTGTAGGGCTCATGATATCTGACATTGGCCACCTTAGTTATGAAGGTGATGTGTTAGACTTCTATTGGTTTCACCACTTGGAAAGCTTTAGATTGATTGTATTTGGACCCACTTAAACTAATGTATAACAAAGCTATTTATTTTAAATAAACATATTTGATCTACAAAAGTGTACTAATTGTACTGTTTCCTGCAATACTATTGTTGTGATACTGTCATCAAACAAAGAATAAATATTTCTTAAGCAGAATAAATATTTCTTATGCAGTGAAATTAATTGGTTGAAAAGACCACTCTTATTTAATGAAGAATTCAGCTTTCTGAGATGATGAAATATCTGTAGTTCCTACTTAGGGATTGCAAGATTGTGTGATTGAGTTCTGAACAAGCCAGGTTTATCCCTCACCTGTATAATTCTTCTGACTGCCTGCTTATGAGTTTGCAGTTTAACCCTCTTTATAGTGCTCAATAAATGTGCATAACAATATTCCTGATTTTTTTTTTTTATTTGAAGGATTTTGCACAGTTGGCAAGTCAAAAAGTGGATCCTTCATTGGGCTTAAGGAAGGATGATTCCTTTTCTGAAAGAGCATTAAAGGACACCCATCAGGAGCTGAGGAACTTCCATCACCATCCACACAAAGAGTTGGAACCTAAGGAAGGCTTTAGGCGCCTAAGAGGTGGCAGCTTCCGTAGGGAGGAGGGAGATGTGAGTAACTCCCACTGTCAGATAGTCAGGACGATTTTCAATGACCCCTGGGCAGCCCAGAGCTCTGAGAGGGCTGTGTGCAGCTCCCCTGCATGGGGGTCTTTGCTGGTGACAGTTACCCAGGAGCACAGGGTCATTGAGTCCCTGGATGGAGGGTTCATCCCGGCGGTGGCCGTGGCTCGCGCCCCCGCGGTGCCCCTCGAAGGCTCTTGCAAAAAGCAGAAGGTTTATGACACTGATGAATTCATCCATTATTTACTGAACTACTATCAGACACCAGGCTATGCCCGTGTTTGCTTAGAGCCAGGAAGCACTGCAGACAAGTCCCAGTGGAAGAGGGTGGTGTCTGATGATGGGAGTGGTTGTGAGGGCAGCCTGAGTGACAAAGGCGGTCAGCGCTTCAGGGGAGAGAGTCCTGTGCAAAACCTCGAGGAGAGAAACTGTCACAGCAGTGATAATTACAGAGTGGTGATCACCCTTGGGGAGTCAACAGACACAGGGTTAGAAAGCAAGGCCTGTGGGGGTAGCCTTCTAAAAAAGCTGCAAGTGCAGGGGAACAGCTCTCTGACTGCTGCTGATTTACAACATGCTGGACCCACTCGTTCTTTGGATTGCGCTGCTGCTAGGCATGGTGAGGAGTTCCAACAAGAAGATGGTGGTACCATACCATACAAAACATGCAGATCTGCTTGCAGATGGAAGGATTTGTTGGAAGAGCTCAGTGATTCCGAGTACTTCAGCTCAACACAGAGAACAGAAAGAAGGTGTGAAGGAACTTGCAGCAATTGTAATAAAAGGTGTTTGTCTGCGAGAGCTGGGGAAGGAAAATTACTGGTTTACCTTAAAAATGGAACTCTGGAAGGTCGAGAGAAGGCAACCAGCAAATGTAGCTTCTGTTCTAATTCTGTCCACGAGGGTGCTAAGCAGTGTGAACATAAGCTTAAAAAGTCATGCAAGAGGTCGAGCAGTAAATTGAGATGTGAAGGACAGAGAAGTGAGAGACAATCCCGAGAGGAGGAGAGGAAGGCTCGCAAAGTGAAGAAAAAACGAAAAAAGCTTTCTTCTCACCTGCTGAGTGATGAGTGTGGCTTTTCAGAGACAGACAGCTGCATGCAGCTGGACTCTCTCAGAAAGATACAAAGAAAATGTAAGAAAATGTTCCACAAAAAGACACTTCACAGCACCATGGCAGCACCAGATGTTACTCCTCATGATGGCTCACCCCTTAAGGAGACCTTCCAGAGGACAGGTGAGAAAGGGGTACCCCAGAACTAGGGTGGCTGCATTTGACAGGTCTCTGGCAGGTGAGGTTAGTTGCCATAGTGTTTGCAGTGATGAATGTCAAGTGCTTTTTAAAGAGTTTCTAAACATGGCATAAGAGCAGAGCACCTTCTCTGCAGTTAAAGGTTTGCTCAGTTTGGCTCAAACACGAAGTGCAGCTGCAGTTGAGGAGTAGCATTTGTCTACTTGATTGGGTAGCAAAGTATCTGTCATGGGCATTAGCAGAGAAGTGTTTCTTCTGTTAATAACCACAAGCATGCTAACAACTCAGCATGCTTTAGACAGCTAAAACATCCTTAGGCCACTTGATTTGTGGTGCATCTGGGTGGGAATTACTGTCTGAAGTTGGTGAGTAGTCACCTGATCTCCATATGGGATTGCTGTGTTTCTGTTTATTGTTACTCACAGGCTTTTCACAATTTACTGTGCTTGCAGTTTGCTGGTGGATACTTTCCATCTACCTGCCTGTGTCATCTCTCTCCCTACCCCAGCAAACTGATTTCAAGTAACTTTTCTATGTACTTACCTACAGGAGATGAGAGGAAATTGATAAGAAGAGAGATGGATGCAGATGGCAGAGGATGCCCTCTATTTCCTCTTGAGATAATTCAGACAAACCCCTGCTCAGATACTTTCTGTGGAGCAGAGCCCAGAAGAGGATGTTGAGCAGCTACTGTATTATAGCTCTTAATTTTCTATATAGAGATGGGAGAAGAAGGCCCTTTGACCATTAAAAGGTATATAAAATACTGGGTGGTTTATTTCCTTAGGTAATTCCTTTGGTTCAGAAATCTATCTGGTGTAGTGAGCCATGAAACAAGAATCAGTGTTAGCCTTTGCATAACTGAGGACTAAAACTTTTCCCAGGGCCAGATAAACTGTCATGGACCAGTTGCTAAGAATTTGAAAAGATACAACTTGAGATCTCAGAGTGTTATGCTTTGATTAAATGTAGGGAACTGTGTAAATATCAGAGTTACAGTATTTAGTAATAAATTATTGGAAAATACATAGCTATGTAAATCATAGAACAAGTATATGAAGTGCCTCCTCATGATGATGCAACTGGAAAGTGTGGGGGACATTTACACTCAATTGTGGGAAGTGAGATTTCCAAATATGAAAAAACAAACCAACCCACACTGGGAAAATGCTTGTTTTCATAATTCTGGAGATGTTTCTGAAAACTTGCTGGTCCTTGGGAGGAAGGATTTCACTGAACTTGTACTGGATTTACTGCTTCCAGAAGTCAGAGTGATGGTCTAAGCCCAGCTCTGAGTGTTAGTGGAAGGGCAGCACTTCTCAGTGTGCTGGCAGGCCCCGTGGATAGGCAGGTTGGAAATTGGTTCACTTTGAAGGCACATGTAGTGAGATAGCTATTTAGTATGAGTTTGCTTACAAATAATTTCCAGAGAAATTGTGAAATGTTGTCAGACGTGTGCTGCATGTAGGTAAAAATGTGAAAATGCAGTCTAGGAGCTTAAATTCTACCCACATTTATCCAGCTGGCTGTATTTAGAAGACAGCCACAGTTGCTTTTGGGCAAAGTCCCTTAGCAAGATGTAGAAGACCAGTTGTAAGTTCAATACACTGATTACTTCAGCTTTCATTTTACTATGCTTTATTTATTACGTGTCAATATACCAAGTTGTTGTGATGTTACCTCATGACATAGAACCTTACCCATGTTTGTAACTTTTGCTCTAATAAATAGTAGTAAAAAACCCAATTGTAATTGTTGATGGTAGATAGGTTCCCCCAGTGCTCAATGCTGGTGATTCCTACAGGCTTCCAAGCCAGGTTTTACCAGTCTCTGTTCACTTGTTCAGATGTCGAGTGCCTTTTCAGGGTCATAAATGACAAATGGTTGCTACTCAAAGTACTGTTGATCTATTACTTTTATCTAAAAATACCTTATTTTCTTGACAAAAATATTTTCTGACTATTTTGGAGAACATTTATGCCCCTCAACTCTCCTTTTTAGTATTTTATACAGTTCTACTGAAGATCAGCTGTTGTATTTGTTGACTGTGTAAAATGTTTCAGTTGCACTGATGTGACATACCAAGGGTGTTTTCTATCTATGCAATATTTGTGGATTAAAGATGACAAAACTTCCCCCTCTGTCCATCTACAGACAGTTTTGTGTCCATGAGCACCCATTTCCCATGAGACAGGCCTTTTGATTACAGGTGAGGAAGGGTTTTTTTTTTTTCTTCTGGGGGACTGGGAACTAAAGATTTCCTTTGGTGTAGATTTCCAGTGTTTTATCAATCATGTTGTCACAATAAATACATCAGTTCTGCAGTTGCTTCTTGCGTTCACCTATCTTGATTGACAAGGATAAAGCAAATCCTCTATCTCCCAGTCTTCATTCCATGTAAAACAGAAGTGAAACCTTTAAAAAGTGAGACACCATTGTAATCACCACACTGAAGAACTGAAAAGAACTCCTGGGTTTCCTGTTTGTTTACAGGTGACATTATTCAGGGCTTGTTCTCAGGAGTTTTAATATTAATACCTGATTTTTCCTGTGGACAAACATAACTCCAGCCCCATCCTTTCAAATGCTGGTTTGTTCAGTATAATTTTATTATCCTGAAGGATAAGCCTTAAAGATACATGTAACAGCTTTAAACCCTAAAATACACAGCTTTAGAGATTAAATTTCAGTAGTTGTAGGAATCAATGTCACACCTCGAGTAGGAAGTTACAGAATGTTTGGACAGTTGGAATATTTAATAGGTGACAAGATGCATTGGTATTGGTGATAGTTATTGGAGATAGATACTGGAGAGAGAGATTGGAGCAAGATGTTGGAGATACATACTGGAGAGAGAAAGATATTGGAGAGAGAAAGACAGCTATGTAGGGAGAAGGATGGATAGATGGATGGAGATACTGGAGATACCCAATATGGTGAAGCCTGGCCAATGGTGAAGTTGGCACTAAGCTCTGTTGTTGGAAATGCAGGGCCTGTGGTTGCCCCCCATGCTGACACTACAGTCCTACAGGCTGTTTAAAGGAGAACTACAGTGCCCACTGTTACATCTGTCCATCTGCTTGAGATACAAGAACACAGCAATTATGGTATAAAGCCCTTAATCCAAAGATTCTAGGCAATGCATAGAAAGGGCTTTACCTTCTGTAAAGCCCCTTAGGTAACTCCTGACAAACATTCATTGCTAAACTTTAATTTTAAAACTGAAATGGCATGACTTAAGAGCTAATAAAGGTGATTAAGAGCAGGTAGAGTCCAGATAAAAGAGCATCTGAATTTTACAAAGCAGCTGACAGCATGCCAGGACTGGGTGGAGATGTTAGTCCATTGTTTTGCTTTGTCCTAGAGCTCAAGTGTGGCTTTGTGCCACGGTGTAATGAGTGTTTGGACACAGGTTGCCAGTGGTCTTGGCTCCAAGTTAGTAATTTTGACCTACCTGGTTAATGTACAGCCTGGTAAGGTACCTGGCACAGTTCTTTTTGCTTAGTCATTGCAGCCAGACACTGGTGAAGGGGTAAAGTTGCAATGACAGGGAGTGAAAAAGAAGCTCTACCCTGCCCCTTTTCTCCAGCACTTTAGAATAAAATCAAATCCCTGCCTCCTGTTTCATGAAAGCACTGCTGCAGTGACTTGCTGCTTCCCCTTTCACAATAAATTCTCTTTGTTTTCTCTGAAAAAGTACTGGTCTTATGAAAGTGGAATGCTTCCTTCCCAAGAAGCACAGATGCTTAACATTAGGCTTTGGCTCATGTTACTGCCAGATTTCTGTGTGGCTTTTACTTAACTGTTCTTTGAGGCATCATGTTGTAACATAGAGATTAACACTTCAAACAGTGCTGAGTTCCTCAGAATATGATATGGATTAAATTAGGAGTGAGGTGGTTTGGTCCTCTGGAGGGTAGGTTACAGCCCAGCCTAGTTCAGTGTTAACAATGACTTGGGCCTTTTTATGCCTAACTCTTGTTTTCACAACAGCAAATCATGTTACACAACACCAACCTGTTCTGTGTTTAGTGTGCTGTTAAAGTTCTACAGAGGGCATTTACAGTCATTCCATTAGAACAGACTGTAGTCAGTCTGTGTGGGGTTTGTCTTCCTCCTGTGCCATCCACTGGAGAAAGACAATACAGAACGTGGACCGTGGAGGGAGGATTAAGTATCACAGTTAGTTGCTGTAAATAATAATGAACACCACTGTTATGCAAGAGCATTTTATTGTCTGCCTTAATCCAATCAAAGCACATTTCCAAGCTGAGGTAAACCATTAGTAGTAGTTTGCAGAGTATGGATGTCTCTAAAAATGAAGTAGCAACACAAAGCTGATGATTTACATTTGTCTCTAGACCTTCCTGAGGTGGCTCATTCAGTGCCACTCTCCAACAACCACATTCCTCATCCAAAGGTCCAGGTAATGCAAAGAAAATGCCATGACACTTGTTAGGACCAAAGAGAAGTAGTTTTTCTCCCCACAGCTGGTCTCAGGCACTTGGCTTTGCTGGCCTGTCCATGAAGGCTGCATCTGTGCAATGCTCTCCCCAGTAACTGGGTGACTACACCTTTCCACTCGAGAATCAGCTCATCATCTTGGCTGTTGCCAGAACAACTCAGCCTGGCAGCCAAGCCAGAGCTCAACAGGGGGAACTGTACCAGACAGGCACTCCTGGAGAATCACTTGGACAAGAAACACATTTCCAAGTGATCAGCAAATCTTTAGTTGTCTCCTTGGCATTTCTGAAACATACTACAGGAGGATTTTGTATAATGAGGAGCACGTTTACATTTTTCCTTGGTCAAATCCATTTTCCCAGACCCCTCTGGTAGGACACAGAGCAGGGACAAAGCTGGTAGTGAAGCCTGGGTGTGAGCTAAGAGAGCAAGTTAAGGACAAAGCAGTTGGAAGGTCAGGCCCTGCAGCCATGGCACTGCTGGTCACACACCCAACTGCACCATTCCAGGGCAACGTTCCAAAGCAACAAAGGCCCCAACACAGAACAGCTTACACCACAGGATTTTATTTTGTACAGGACAGTACAAAACACAGGAACATTTTTCTGCTAGTAAAAGCTGCTTGTACAAGAGCACTTGTTAATCATGCCACACCAGCAATCTTCTCTTTTAGGCCTAGGAATCACTAGCAGCTGATCTGCTCCATTTCATATCATTTGATAAGAGCTCTACCAAGCAGAGAAGTGAATGAGCAGTAGTCAAGTCACACTGCCTGGTGCACCTGGCTGTCAGGTGCCTAGTTACACTCAGTATCTAACCCTTGTAATGCCTCAGATGCACTTTACAAGTAAAAAAGAGCATGAATCCATGCATAATTATGCATGAGTGAATACATCAAGTATTCATCAGTCCTTATGAATTTTTTAAGTATCTAAAAGTGATTTAACCTCTCAAAATGTATCTTTTTTAAAAGCAGTTAATGTTTCATCTGTAAGCCACTATGTAACTCCTTAAAAGCCAAATTATCTCACATAATATTGAATTGCATCACACCACAAATCAATGTGATGCTTCACAGAGAAAGGAAATGTAGTCCCTTTTCCACAGGAATTACAAGCCAAGGCCCAGGTCCTGCAGAAGCTAAAACAAAACATGATTTAGTGGAATTTGTGTTGCATATGTGAAGTTACTCTTGTGCTTGTGTCCACAGTGCTAGGTTGTCAATGAAAAACTGGATTTCAACCTACTGTGCACTAAATGGTGATAGAAGAAAAACAGTAATAGTCCTTTATTGCAGTTTACTTCTGCACAGACATTTTTTTGTGCATAATTCAGATTATTCAGGTTTAAAGGAAGACATCTGAGACCTTTAGTAGTTTATCACTGAATTTGAAAAGGAAAACTTTGAAAAGAAACTCTAAGTCTGGACCTTTTGTAAGCACTGCTGCTGTTCCAACTTGAAAACCAGAAGTGGAATGTTACAAATGATCCTTTATCCTTCAAAACCTGATTGTTCCTCGCTGCACTCTCTACTCTTTCTTTGCATCCTGGGCATCTTTTTCTTCTTCATCAGAGTATACAGTGGGTTCCTCCCCTTCCTTCAGCAGCTTACCAACATGGTGGTACTTAACTAGGGAAAAAAAAGAATCCAAGTTATTATTCTACCCTGAAGATACAACTTTTTAAACTCCTATGTCTGTTTCCTGAACAAACAAAATGCCTGTATTATAGTAACACAGCTCTCAGTGACTTGCTCCAAACCCTGGGGGAAAGGAGAAAAGCCAAAATCCACTATCTGCACTACTAGTACTGTTGTAATGAGGGTAAGAAACGTGCAAAGTAAGCCTGACTATAATTCTCCTTCTACTGCTCAAGCCAAAAGATGAACAAATGCAAAGACAAGAGTAAATTGAGGGTCTCCAGCTCATGAGGAATCCTGGATTAGATCACCTCTTGCCAATGTCCAGCCTAGTTCTCCAACCAGCAGGCACTGCTGGAATAGTTTTGTGTTATCCACACACACATGTACACTCATGCACAACATGCAAGGTGTTTCATCCTTTCTAATAAATGTTGAAAATACCCAGCAGGACAGAGGAGAGATCCTTTCTCCCAAAGATGGAGGCAGATCTGTTGTCAGATTCATGCAGCTGAGCTCTGCCTTTCTGTTCCTTTTGGAACATGTGTAATTACAGGGATCACACAGGTGTAAGAACTCAGGGCCATGCCACGTTGCCCACCTCTCAACTTCAACAAAGCAAAAAAGATGCCTCTGACTACAGTTATTTTGGACTGATGTTGTTACAATGAATTGAGAATTTAAAGCAACTAATTGTCACATTTCTGAGTAACACAGTAATAAAGAGTGCAGTTCACTGTCAGTCCTGATGCCTGACTCTTGAAAAGGTAGAGTCAGACACTGCTTCAGGTCAGATATTTGGTGGCATAGTTCTGTTTTCTGCTACAAACTTGTTAGCATCATAAAACAGCCATTCAGTGTGATGTGATTAACAGTCTTGATTAAGACAGGAAGAGTGCCAAAATAGTAGGGGCACATCAGGTCAGAACTGAGATGTTCTAATGACATTATGTGGAGGAGAGCTCCCTTCTAACTAGGGATAATATATCTCTACTACTGAACACTAGAATTAAAAACAAAACCCATTTGTTTTCCACTAGGCTACTTTTTTTTTAATATGCAATGTCCATCATATATATAAATTAAGCTAGACAATCAGCTCTTTTTTGTTGTTGCCTCATCTCAGCAGAAATGATCTGTTTGGTGTTCACTTGCCTAAAAGGCATAATGAAATATGGAGGCATTTATTTTAATCAACAGGATACACAATAGGGAAGAAAAAAAAAATCACAGCAGTGGGCATGCCCTGGCATGAGGCTGATACAGCAACTTCCATAAAACTGTGGTCTGAAGTTCTCCTTTTTGAGCAGTAAGGTGGCACAGAACACTTGGAATCTCCTGTTTTAAACTTCTAATACTAAGCATAGGAAAACAAGGCAGCTATGAAGTGACTGCCTTCTGCTCATTTCAGAACAAACATCTCAGGTGTGCAAGTTGCCTCAGCATTAGTGTGGTAATGACCAGGCTGCCAGCAAGCACAGAGGTGGCATTTGCCCCTTCCTGACCTTCTGGAGGAGAAAGTCAGCTGCATAGTGTCCATGAATCTGATAGAGGCCTCAGCAAGGCCATGCAGAGTAACTTGTTTAGAGTAAAAAAAAAGTTTTATCAAGAATTCTAAGGGGATAAAGTCTAGTTTAAACAGTATTCAAAACTCAAAACCCTCAAGAAGTAATAATTCAAATGTTATTCTTATTTCTGAGAAGCTAAATGGGACATAAGCATTTTTCAGAGCATTAAAATCTCATTGTCTCTGTAGACAGGATCTTAACTGTATGAAAAACATGCTCTTAATTTCCAATTCATGTCAACATTTTAGGTGGCCTTATAGATCTTACCCTATGGCAGAGTGCTTCCATCTCACCTGCTGTCTGTAAGGAGCAGGGGGAGGGAGAACACAGAAGGAAAACCTGGCATTTCTCTTAATTCTTTTGTGTAACAGTAATTCTAGCAGCACTTAATAAACTGAGTTACTTAGTTTCCAGGCTGATGCTTCCTGCTGGTAGCAGCCTCTTAACCATTGCTTCCTTTATTACCCACTAGTTAGCTACTTCTGTTAAATAGGTTTAAAATTGCTTACAAGTGAATTGTGACTCCCAGTCCCTCAAGGTCTCTTGCTGTGTAGCGTTGAGATCAGAGAGGTCATCATAGTCATCCCTCAGAGCCTCCTTATCCAGGCAGAAAGTGGCAAGGCCTCGGGATGCATCTCTTCCAGCAAAAATCCCATACGGGCCCTCTTTAAAATAAAAAGATGAGCAGCATTATTACAGAGGTGACAGGTGCTGGATGATCTGCAGAGGCCTCTCACTGAAACATCATGAGTTCCTTCCCTGACCTGTGGGGTCAGAGGTGCTTCAAACTTCTGAAATGTTTTGAAGTTTTATTCTACTTGGTGAGAAAGGAAAAGGCAGGAAGAGGACAAGAAACAGATCATGAGGAGAGAGGGTTTGCTGAAACATCAGGACAAGGAACCACACAACAGTGCCTGGCACATACAAACAGGGTAAGAATAAGCCTACAAACTGGGAAGCACATCCTCAGGAAGAGGAACAGAGGAAGGATTTGTGGGTCTGAGATGAAATGGAAGTTTTAAAGAGCTGAATGGATGACTACAGAAAACGTGGTGGAGATCCTAGAAATTAGCAACTTGGAAGAAGCATCTATTAAAACTTTCAAAATGCAAGATGAACCCAAATGATCAGAACATGCAACTCACAGCAGATCAGAGATAACTTATCAAGACTCTTGCTGAACTGCATTAATAATTAACCTGCTTGCATGACAAGCTGGAAATGGAGATACTACATGTTGTAACTAGACATTGGAAGTTCTTCTTAAGGAAGCTTAAAGATTAGTTAGATGTGAACTCTGGTTACTGCAGAGAGCATGCCATCTTCCACACCTCCCAGAGTGGACTTGTTCCCAAGTTCATCAAAATAATCTTATTATACCATTAAAATGAAACCCAAAGTATCCAGGCACTGATGGATCACACTGCTGTCACCAAGTAAGACACACCTGGCAGCTTCTACTGTTGTCAAGGAAAGCAGCACCCAAAGCATGGTCCTTAAAGTCCAGTGGTTTTTAGTTTGCACCAATACAAAGCTGCACCTCTAGCTCAGCTGTACATATCATCTCAACTGCAGCAAAGCTACAATCCAGCATCATTCAGCAATGCTCTCCAGTTTATGTTTGGATGAAAAGTCATGATCTCATCATGCTTCCAAATACATGGTGTCTCCTGCACTGTTCTGGGCTCCGAGCAGCACTGGCAGCTTATTACTACCTGCTGTCTGGACAGCTCAAGAGTGGTTATGCCAGATCCTGGTACCAATTCACAAGCCTCAGTGAGGCTTTTCCACAGGAGGCCTCTGATATATGTAAAAACTCATGAAGGTGATTAAACTCTTACACCAGGTTGCACATACTCCTACCCAGCTCATCACTAGCTGCTCTACAAACCTCTCCAGAGCTTAGACAATCCTTTCACGTTTGAACTGCCAACGCTCCTGATAAGAAGCTGGTTTAATCTAAATCACTAGATATTTAGTATAAATATTATGCAATAGAGTGATGTCCACTGAAAGTTGGGAATGAAATGTAAACACCGGGAGAACACTTCGCTTCTGCTGCCGGGCATCAGCACAAGCACCCGAGGCCAGCAAAGCGGCCCAGCTTAGGGTACTTGCGGTTACGTGTAACCTGCCCTGGGAAAGTAAAGAGAACAGTGAAGCAACGCAGGCCGGCAGAGCCGGAGTTTTCACAACACCGGGGCCCTGCACCCGCGCTAACCCCGCCCGCCGCCTCTCCCGGCCGGGCTCCGCGATCAGCGCCCGGCCAAGCCGCGCACACCCCTCCCGGCTCCGGCAGAGCCGAATCCTTCCCCGATCTCCGGATCGCGACCCGGGGCGAGAGGGCACGGGCAGCTTAGCCGAGCCGGGAGGCGGGTCAGGCATTAACGCGGCGCCCCGCACGCTGATCCCCGCAAGCCGCAGGCAGCGAACTCCGCAACGGCCCCAGCGCCGGCCCCGCGGCCGGGCCTGAGCCTCCCCTCGCCCGGTGACCGAGCAGGGGTCGCGCCCGGCCCAAGCCGTCGAGGCCCCCCCTGGATCCCTCCGGTCAGCGGGCACGGGGCCGCATCCCAGTCACAAAGAGCCGGAGGTTCCCGCTGAGGGCCCGCCCCGGGCTCACCGCCCCGCCGGACCCCGCCCGCCCCGGCCCTCACCGGGCCCGTAGAACTTCCTGGCGCGGGTCACGTCGAAGACTTTGCCGTTGATGGCCATGAGGATGCGGGGGTCCCGCACCCCGTCGTAGGGCCGCAGCTGGGCCAGCGTGAAGTCGCGGCGCTTCATCTTGGGCAGGGGCGGCGGGTCCGCCTCTCCCGCCGGCGCCGCGGGCCGCTCGCCCCGCAGGATCTGGTAGAGCAGGAAGAGGCAGAGGCCCAGCAGGCTCAGGTTGAGCGGCGAGCCCACGATCTCCAGCAACAGGCCGCCCCCCTCGGCCGCCGCCTCATCCCCGGCCGCCGCCGCCGCCACCTCCTCACGGGCCATGGCGCTCGGCCGCTCTCCGGCGCCGCCGGCTCTGGGGCGCGATGCGG
Organism: Corythornis vintsioides; assembly: GCA_025447755.1. Classification (NCBI taxonomy): domain Eukaryota; kingdom Metazoa; phylum Chordata; class Aves; order Coraciiformes; family Alcedinidae; genus Corythornis; species Corythornis vintsioides. The sequence goes on from JAOEGS010020290.1 coordinate 26,760, forward strand.
CGGCGGGAGGGAGGAGCCGGCCCGGCCCTGAGGGGCGGTGGCTGGGGGGCGGGACGTGGCGGCCGAGGGGCGGGAGCAGCTGCTGCTCTTAGGCCGCGGGGCTCCCCGCTGAGCGGTTTTTCGCCCGCCTGGGCGGTAGGTGGTGGTGTGAGGCCGGCGGTGGCGGGCGAGCCTGAGGCCCGGGGCGGGGGATGCTCCGCGGAGGGCGCCCCGGCCGCCATTCCCGGCGCGGCGGCAGCAGGGCGGGTGAGGCCGCGGGAGCGGCGGCTCCGTGGCACAGGGATTCACAGAAATTGTGGCAAAAAGAACGTGGGAGGTGCGGTAGAGCCCTGGGGAAGCTGCCGCGCTGGCCCCTCCCGCTCTCGCTCCTCTGAAGGGCCCATTTCGCTTTCTGGCGGGGCAGTATCTTTTCGAATTCTTTCTAACCAACTCAAAGTAGGAAAAAAGGAGGAAATTAACATATTTCTGTCTTTTTTTTTTTTTTTTTTCCGTTAAGGTAATACCTCCCTGGCCCCCAAAAGCCACAGAAGCCACGAACACAAGGTACTATTATAACATGAAAATGACCGGTGGTGGGCTTTTTATTCTGGTTTATTTTCAATGGACATCTTGTATTAAAAAAGAAGTTGAAAGAAATACTAACGATGTACTTAATAAGGTGTTCCTGTTCCACAGGGTTGAAGGCAGCTAAGTGCAGCTGGTGTCAGCTATTCCTTGGTATCAGAGAAAGCACAAGTGGTGGTTTGGGTCTGAGCAGTTCTCTGCAAACTGTCCTTCAAACAGCACCCAAAGCAGTGTCCAGTCAATGCCACCACTCCACTGGACCAAGCATGGTCTTGCACTGTAGCTTGGCAGGTGGTTCAGGTTACTGCTTTAGGGGCCAAAGGCATCTTCTGCCAAACCTATCCTTGGGACAATTAGTTAAATCGGAAGCAGAGCATTTCTATTAATAATTTGCAGTGCTAAGTTAACTTTGTGGACCAGTGGGTCTACTGATAAAGAGTTTTGCCTTTTGGGTTACATTCAAAACCTCGCTTCTCAACTCATCTTAGAGCATCTTAGCTTAAACGCGTTGGTTTTTGCAAGGTCGGGTGTTTGGTTCCACCTGCTGTCAGTTTTAGGAAGCTTCTTTTCATTTTCTCGATCAGCACTTAGACCTTGGTATGTCCTTTTGTGGTATACACTGATTTTTGCTTCCACCTGCTGTAGAACTTGAAAAACTCGTTGTTTCATTGATTTGAATCGATTTGTAGTTGGTAATAATAGGTCTGCGTTTTGACCCTATTTAGGATACGGGATAAATCTCTGAAACTTTAGAATTACTCAAACTAGGGGCTGTATCACCTGGATAGCAGTTAATTCTGCTCAGTGTAGGCATCACTCTTACACTTCATTGTGTTCATATTAGATGAGTAGATGTAGGAAAAAAAAATAATCTGTAGGAAGACTTTTATTATTTTCAATACATTTTTATAGACAAAAAAAACCCCAAACCCCAAGACTCCAGAACAACCTCAACCTTTAATTTGACTGTGAACCAGACTCTGAAGAGAGGGGAAAAAGAAGCTCTTGTTTATGCTTAGTACCCTAGAGAAACCATCCAAGAACAGTTCATTCTTAGATAAAAAAGGGCCAGGAAACATTGCCAAGATTTATAGAATTTCAACTTACCTGCCACATGAGCACTGGTGCTGCAAGTTACAGTTACCCAATTTCAAGTTTGTTTTTACCTTGCATATAAAAAATATGCCTCAGAATGCATCTTAAGAAAAAACCCCCAGATATCTAGAAATAAATTGTCATAATTAAAATAGACACAGCAGTATGAATAATCTAAATTTATGAAGCCTTTATTACACATTTCTTGCTAGCAAAGCTTACTTGGCAATTCCTTCAGATGGAACTGAGGTTTCACTCAGAATGGAGTTGGCCCCAGCTCCAGCTAAATACCACAAGCATTAGCTATGCTCCCACACACGTTTTCCTCTCCTTTAGGCAAGAAGTTTTCTCCTTGAAACCACTCTGTTAACAGCATCTGTGAGATGGGTTGATAAAGCACTTCTAATAGAATGCTTTTTTGTTATTAATTGAAGGAAATGTGGGCTCTCAGATGACTTTCATCTCCTTGAAAATCAGAGCAGTACAGTTTGAAAATATTCCTACTGGTTTGGTTGGGTTTTTATAACCAGCATAAATCTTTTAGAGATGAAGCAAAATTAGCTCAACTGCACCTCAACATTCTTCTTGCTGCTCTGTTTCCACTTAGGAACTTGTCTGGTTGATTTAATGAATCTTTTAGAGCATATTTAATGCTTCTAAACAAAGGGTGCCTTGCATAGGTTGCCCATGACACACTTCCCCTGGCTGGGTACCAATGAGGTTTTTGATCCTCACATTTTCTCATTGTTCCTTTGGAAGACCTCCACAGGAATTATTTTCTCTAATTTACCTCACTGACAATTACAATGCAAACTATGGCTGCAAGAAAGTTTTCAGAAGTCTGCAAAGCAACTGGTGCCCAATTGGCATTGCTTGTGAGCAGATCCCAGAGCTGCTGGGCACCTGCAACTACTGCTGCCTTTCATTTGGCCTGCAAGGCCCCAGGGTTTCTGAAGCAGAGATGATGTTTCTTGGGCTTTGAGCTTACTGAGACCCAGTGAGAAATGTAACCTCTGGCCAGTTAGAGCTTCCCTGTCCAGCCTGAGGTCTGGGTTGTAACTCCCAGCTGAGAACTGCAGGGAGTTCAGTAATGAACTCAGCCCTCAGTTCAGGGCTGCATCACAAACAGCTGGTGCCATCAAGAAGCAGCCCCAGAGAGAAGTTTCTCCCTTGGAATCTGTAGACTTCTCTAGGTGAAGAATCTAAAAAGCAAGATCAAATGTGCCTTAAAAGGGCACAAAGAATTCAAGCCTTCTGGAGGAAAATGACATTATATCAGTCCAAGCTCTGTCATAGCTGCCTGGTTCTCCCAGCTGGGGTAATATGGGGGTTACTGCTGCTTCTGGTTTGGTTTTCTTTTGTTTTTCTCTCCCCCCATCAGTAAAAATTTAACTTACCATCAAGGAAAAATAATGATGAGATGCTGTAATTGCACTTTTCTTTTACCAACTAGTACCTGTCTGTGCCAAAAACGTGGCACCCCTCCCTAAACTGGGAGGGTCAAACTGCTCCCAGTGCTGACAGCAGGGGTGATATTAACCTGTTGTTAGGGTGGGTCTGTTCCAGTTGCAGAGCAGGCACCTGACCTGGGAATGCCCTGAATTACATCTAGTCCTCAGAAAGCATAGACTGTTTTTCTGCTGGAGTTCCTTTTTTATCGTTTTTATTTCCATCTCTGTAATATTTCTGTTTCTTTTTCAGTGGCATCTTCTCACTTTCCAGCTGTGCTCTTCATACAGCTAAATGCAAGAAGAAAGAAACTTTGCAATGTGAAGGTGACACTGCTTAAGGCTATCAAGATTCTGTCATTCCTGGAGATATTTGTGTAAACATCTGCAGTAGAAAACAGCTCCAGATGGGAATTTTTACCAAGTTTTAGAAAATGTGTCAGAGAGGAGGGGTTGGAAAGGCAGAGACTGCTCAAAGCCTGCAATGTCCTCCATGGCAAAATCTTTCAGACCCTCACAGTCATCCCACAGCTATGAGAGATGTTATGCAAAGTATGTATGGTGAGAAGATGGTCAGGCCACATCTGGAACACCATGTGCAGTTTTGGTCCCTGCTACACAAAAAAGATGTAGACAGGCCAGAGAGGGTGCAGAGAAGGGCCACAGAGATGATCCAAGCTCTGGGAAGTTGCTACATGAGGAAAGGCTGAGAGGACTGGCTTTGTTCAGCCTTGGGAAACAAGAGCCAAGGGGAGACCTTATCACCATGTTCCAGTGGTGAAAGGGTGGCTGCAGGGAAGGTGGAGACTCCCTTTCTGCAAGGAGCCACATGGAAAAGACCAGGGGTGATGGGTGCAAGTCACTCCTGGGAGATTCAGACTGGACACAGGAGAACAACGTTTCACAGTGAGAGCAATCAGCCATTGGAATGATCTCCCCAGGGAAGTGATGGAGTCCCCAGCACTGGATGCTTTTAAAAGTCACCTGGACACTCTTGTCTGGCCTGGGCTTTTGCCAGGAAAGGTTGGACCAGGTGATCCTTGAGGTCCTTCCAAGCTGGTGTTGTGTGACTGCATGAAGACATCTCGCCCCTTGCCCCAGACCCCGCAGGCAATGTGCTCAACGCGGACATCTGAGGTCAAGCTCAGTGTTTTCCCGGGCAGTTGTGTTCGGGAGCCGGGCCGCGGAGCTGCCCGCGACCTTCAGGTGAGTCTGTGAGGTTCCGTGGGCAGCAGAGCAGCGGGGATGCCGGGGCCGCCCGGGCGCTGGCGCAGCCTTCCCGCGGCGCAAGGGCAGCAGAAGGAGCCCGAGCTGCCGCCGGGTCTTTACCGCGTGTTCCCGCCGGGTCTTTACCGCGTGTTCCCGCCGGGTCTTTACCGCGTGTTCCCGCGGCGGAGGCTCCGCGTGTCAACCCCCCCCCCGCCCCCGCCTCAACATTTCCCGCCAACCCGGGTCGCGCGAGGCGGTCCCGCCACCTGCTGCACGAGACCCGGTGCCCGCAGCGCGTGGGCGGCGGCGGCGCGCGGGTTGGGGCGGGGCGCGCGGCGGGGCCGCCCGGGGGCGGTGGGTACCGAGCGGCGCGAGGCGCCCGCGCGGAGGCTGGTGAGTGGCGGGGAGCGGGAACCGGGGTGCGGGGAGGTGGGGGGGAGCTCGGTGGGGACCGGGAGCTCGGCTCGGCCCCAACCTCGGCCTGGCAGGCTCCGTGCCCGCTGCCCCGGCGCGGGGAGGGCTCCGTCTGCACCGCCTCTCGGCCGCGGCGTGGCGGGGCCGTGCCGGTGAGAGCTCGGCGGGTCGCGCTTTGCACACGCGTGCTCGGCGGCGACGGGATAACGGGACCGGTGTCTTGTGGCGAACAGAGCGACGGGGCGCGCTTTGTTCAAGGGCTGCTGGTAACGTCTCCGTCCCCCGGCGCACGGAGGGGCTGCCGGGCTGAGCTGGCGTCCGCAGCCTTAACTCGGGGACCCGCAGCCGCTCACGGTCGGAGCTCCACGGTTGATGCCCCAGACCGAGTTTTAAACCCGTGCTCGTTATTGGAGCGGGCAGCGTCGTTAACGGGAGCTGGGCTTTGTCCTTTGCATCGCTAGTGGAATCGCTGAGTGCCCCCGGGAGCGAAGTCTGCAGGCTGCTGTTGGGAGCGGGAGGATCCATGCGGGCTCGGAGCGTAGCGCTGGTTGAAAGAAGCAGTAGTAGGGTCTTGTAGATGCAGTGGGTTGCAGCTACAACCTGTAGTACGATGAAAAGACGCCCATTGTGTCATTTTGCTGATCAAACCCCGTAGTTTAAGAGCTCGATCTTAAAAGCGACTGTGTGTGGGAGGAAAGCCTTAATCACCTAACGACTTTGATCAATTTCCAGTGATAACTGTTCCTGTGCAAGGAGTGGCTCAGGGAAGGGCAAGTGTTTTCCTCAAGGTAACTGGCTGGCGGGCAGGGTATGAACACAGAGTATCCGTGAACCCCCGTGAACCCCCCCCAGTGTTTTCCGTAGTCTAGTCCAACTGCTTTCTTGGAAATGTCCCTTGAAATGTCCCTTTCCCTTCCAGCCATTGTGCCCTGTTCCTGGCCCATATCCTGCAGGGTTCCCTGGGAGTGGACTCCTAGACCCACACACTCAGCAGAGCTTGGCCAGTGCAGGTTTGGATGGAGTCTTGCTCGTTTCAGACCTGTCACAGTAGAGGGGAGACCTGGCAGAGGTTTCCTAGGACATGGGATTGCAGTCACTGAGGGCTTTCGTGCTTTGTGTTGTCTTTGATGGAAACCAAAGGAGTTTGCAGGTAGCTTGAAGTGCATTGTTAGGAGCCTTTAAGACAGAAAGGCATGTTTGGTGGCATTATCTTTTAGTAACAGCTTAATGAATGTGAGTTTTCTATTTATTTTTCTCTCACACAATAGAATAATTAGGATTCCAGTGCCTTTGCAGATAAACGATGAGAAATGCAGATAAATATTTGTCTTGTTATTATATAATGTACAATAAAGAATTAGCCAGTGATTGGATGGGCATGGAATCACTTTCTGCACTGTTTGGTTGATCAGTTGTTTGTAGTCTGGACTTGCAGCTGTGATGTACAGACCAGTACATTGCTAGTGCCTGAGGCCAATTCCTGAAGAATACTGCACCTGAAAAGTGACACTGACAGTGAAATTGCTCATCTGCTTCTAAAGAATGTGAGTAAATGACTTGACACAAGATCAGCACCATGGCACTTCTCTGGGCTGAGCTCCTGCATAGTCATAAAAAATGCAGCCCTGTTGCACTGGTTGGGTGTGAGGTTTGCAAGGATCCCAGAACTGTTCAGCCCAACAGAGAATTTGGGTGTGTATCTGCAAAATTCAAAGTTGGCTTAGTTCTCACTATAGGGTAAGAAGGTGCAAAGAACTTCTTCTTGCCTTGGATTTGACTGACTCAAGTTCAGTATAAATAGATATTTATGCCATTGTGTATATCTAGGAGTGCTTTTTCTAGTATCAGAAACCAGGCTACTTGGATGTTACATCAACAAAAATGAACTCCTCCATTTTTTTTAGGTCACTGTGAGTTGAAGGCTTTTCCACTAATGCTTGCAAAGGCTTGATGGAATTTTTCTGCAAATGAAATGTCACAGATTCCTGTGACCACAGAGGTGGAGACATGCCCACTGCAGATCTGATGACTCAAAACTCTTTGTCCTTTGGAACCCACAGCACAGGCTTTTGGCTGTATTCAGATGTTTGGGAAGTAGATCCCCTTTTAGATTAGATTTCTTTTTAGTCTTCCCAGGAGCCAGTAAGTGCAGATTTAACCAGCAAAGGGGAAGTTTTGCAACTTCAGAAGTTTTACTGACATTGGCTTCTATTTCAGAGTTAAGAGTTTGTCTCCTCTTGAAATGTGCCAGAGAAATGCTGCAGACTAATGCCCAGCTTTGGTTTCTTTTACCAGATCTATGACAGTCAAGGAAGAAATGAGAAATTGTACTTGGTCCAAAGATCTAATTAATACAGGCCCATTTATTTAGACTCTGAATAATTTATTTAGACATCAGTGGTTACTTAGAGTAGGAAAGCACTAGCTGGAAGTACTGGGATTGTACTTAAGCACCAAGAGAAGGGCAAAGATATTACTCAGTTTTGAACAGCTGTGAAAGTGGGCACTCAGTGACCAAGACTTGGTGACATGGGAGAGAGTCTAATATGATTAATAACAATAAAAACATCTTTAAAACATCTTTAAACTGCTTATTCTCTGCTAAAATCCACTCTGTTTAAGCATGTTAGGGATTCATTCTTATTATTTGTTTTCATTTATACAGAGAGAGTTCATATGAATAAAGTACACTGTTTAGCAACTGGGGAGTTGATTTTTGGTTGGGGGGGGGTGTGTGTTTTGTTTTTCCTGAGGATTCTCAGTAATCCTGGTGTTTGTACAGTGGACAGAGTGGTTGGTCTCAGTATCTTTAGTTGTGTAACATCAGCATCAAGCTGTGCAGTAAGTCAATCAGGGGACACTGGAATGGCACCAGCATCATGTTGAGACACATACAAGGGTCTGTATCCATTCTCCTCAAGGTTAAAATAGCTTCCAAAAGGAATGGCAATGCCACAGGCACGGATGCCATTGGAATGTCATCAGTTTCTTCTAAATCAATTCAAATGCACTGAATGAGATTTTGTTTGATGTTGGTTTCTGTGGAAGTGCAGCCCTGTCCCCTCAGAGGAGTTTCTGTGCCAATTCTCCTGTCTAAGGTCAGTCTGTTGTGTAGTTTCAGCATGAAGTTAAACAGATTTCATCTGGAGAGGTTTATCTTCCTATCTTTGGTTGACAGCTTGTGGAGTGGAAGGAGTGCTACAGGTTGGAACTTGAAGCCAGTGCTTTGGCAAGCAGCAGACACTGAGATTTGCAGCTGATGTTATTAACAGGGATTGTTGTAACTACTGTTCCTCCCTCACTCCTGCTGACTGTTGCAGTTCCCCTCCCTAAATCTCATGGAGGTTTCATCTGGTCATAGCTCACACAGCTAAGCAATTGTGCAAGGCTCTGAACATTCTTCTCACCAACCAAAACAAGGCAAAACTGCCAAAATATGTATGCCAGTGATCAGCCACAGAGCCTGAAAGCAGGATCTTTAATGATTCAGAAACTTAAATTGAAAAGAGCCCTAAATATTCTTTCCAATACACCTGCTTGTTTAAGCCACTGCATGGTTTTGCTGACTCAGGAGTGCTGAGTATCTGCACTAGTCTAAGCTCTTAAAACTGCAGGAAGTAATGAGGATCTTATTTCACAGCTTCTTTTTAAATTGCTGCTTAAGTGCCTGTGGGGGAAAATGGAGCTTAGTGCACATACTTATTTTGCTTACAGCTTTGACACCTTCTCTGGAGCTAACCTCAGCAAAATGCAGTGTGGAGATGTTAAACAGCCTGTCCTGCTTTCCCTGCCTTTTGCCTTTTCCTCTGCTGTTCCCACCCTTTCTTCTAGACATGCATGTCTTAAATTTAACTGCTATTTACTAGTGAGAAGAGGCTGCCATCATTCACAGAAGTCAGTTAATATTACTGCTGTACCTTGCCAGATGTGACAGTAGCTTGAAGCCAAGTGTGGCCTTTCCTTTCTCCCAGTTTACACTTGATGATATCATTTTTCTATTCCCCTAGGTTACCTGGGAAGGATGCCTGCCAGCACAGAAGGGGTTAATGCTGCTGTAGTTTGCCTGGTTCATTGCCAGACTTTGCTCTTTTGAGTGCCAAGATTTTTTAAATATTTTTTTTTTCCTATTAAAAAATACTTCTAAAAAATAAAAATAAATAAATTAAAGATCCCAAGCTTAGGAGGAAAACCTGGCTTAGCAGGAAACCCAGCATCACTCCCCAGGCCTGTTGCTGACTTGCTGGATAGGGCTGCAGCCAGACAATGGGGGTCTAAGGTTCTTCCTCTCAATATCAGCATAAATTTTATTGCTGTAATTCCAGAAATTACTCCCATGTTCCTAGGCACTGGTAACAAGAGGAGGAGGAAGGTTTAGAGGAGAACAGTTTCTCATCCTGTTTGCTTTCAAAGCATTGTCAGGATTTCTAGGTTCTCCTGGACTTACCCTCTGGTGTTTTATGTGATATAATTCATTATCTCAGTAGGAGGAAGTGAAAGGGCCAGAGAAAATAATCAGGGGAGGTAGGCTGTGTGTTTTGCCTGACATCTGAGAAATGGTCCTAGAGTTTCTCTATAAAATTAAACTACAGACCCGTAGTAAATTACCCAGAGAGATGCTACAAGTGGGGAAGTGTATGAAGGGTTCTTGCTTCATTTTGTTGCTTTTTCAGTCATTGTTGTATTTGAGGCTGCCAGCAAATGATTTGACACCTCACAGGGAGCTGGTGGATTTATTTAATTGACTCTTTAAATCTTATTTTAAAAGAGAGAGATGCAGCACTCTGTTCCAGAGAATGGGGCATAGAAAACCTCCTGTGCACTAGGAGAATAAACTCAGCTGGAGATGCCATTTCAGAATTGCCTTGTGTACAATACCAATGGAAGTTCTTTCCAAAATCCCTTGTTCCTTCTTTGCAGATATATTAAGAAAGACTTTATTTACAGATGCATAAAGCTTTTAATTGCTAAGATTTTGGTGCTTTGACAGAGATGTGGCATGCACCTTCTATGTCAGAGTAGGTTTCAAAACCACAATGCAATGTATTTGTGTTCTTGAGAGTTCAAGAGCAATACATAACATCAGGCTGTTTGTACACCTGCTGTTAACTACCAGACTCTACTTATTTAGGCTTTTTTTTTTTAATGTTTATTTTCTTTTTTTTCCATCTATCTTTTGAGCATTATCACTTCATTGCTACTATGCTGGCTGAAGAGTGGATTTAATGAGAGTTAGACTCCTAAAGCTGTGGGTTCCTCAATAATTAAAAAGATATCTTAATGTGCAAGAAAATACATTAACATGTTAAGGTAGATCAGCTTAAAGCAAAAAATCTGAGTCAAGGAAAGACTATAATTTATCAGAAGTTCTTGCTCTAGTTGATTTGCCAAGCTTCCAGGCTGTGCAAAAGGGTTTATATTATCTGTGTAAAATCCTATTAAATAGAGGAAAAAAAGGAACAAACCAGCCATTATTGTTGTGATGAGTCTGAAGAAACTGTTATAAACACTGCCACCACAACTTCTGTGGGTTGCATTAGAGGAAAAAATGGAATACAAGAGATTTCCTTGCTGTGATCATGTTTCTTCTGCTCTGCTGACCCTCAGACTCTGGCCATTGCCCCTGCTCTTCATTCTGCAGTTACAAGAGGGATAAAAACAGTCATAGTGTGGCCTAGGTTTTGTTCTGCTATACAGTGCTCAGCCCCAGCACAATCACGTGCCATCATTTCTCCAAGGGAAAAATACTTCAGATTTTGAACAAGTTTTGGTGGAAGGGTTGTTTTGTTTACACTGTGTATGGGACTCTTCAGAGGTAACTGATTTTGTTGTGGTTTTTGTAGCTGATTCTGATCACTAATGCCATTGTACTGACAGTGGTTATCCTGCCCTGCCAGAGCAGGGCCACCCAGAACAGGCCACCCAGGAACAGAGCCAGGTGGGTCTTTAAAGTCTCCAGGGGAGACTCCTCAACCTCTCTGGGCAGCCTGTGCCAGGCTCCATCACCCTCCCAGGGAAGAAGTTTTTCCTTCTGTCAGATGGAGCTTCCTGTGCTCCAGCTTGTGCCCATTGCCCCTTGTCTTGTGTTGGGCACCACTGAGAAGAGTGTCTGGCTCCATCCTCCTTGCATCCACCCTTCAGAAAGTTGTAAGGATTAATAAGATCCCCTCTTAGTCTTCTGCAGGCTAAACAGCCCCAGGTCTCTCAGCCTTTCCTCATAAGAGAGGTGTTCCAGTCCCCTCATCATCTTCATAGCTCTTTGTTGGACTCTCTCTAGTTTTCCCCTTGACCTGGGGAGCCCAGAACTGGCCACAATACTCCAGAGGTGGTCTCACTATGGCAGAGCAGAGGGGAAGGAGAACCTTCCTCAACTTGATGGACACAATATTCTTTATGCCCCCCAGGATGCCATTGGCCTTCTTGGCCACAAGGGCACATTGCTGTCCCACAGATAACTTACTGTCCAGCAGGACTCTGAGGTCCTTCTCCATGGAGCTGCTTTCCAGCAGGTCTGCCCCTAAGCTGTACTGGTGCTGTTCCTCCCCAGGTGTAGGACTCTATACATGTCCTTGTTCAACTGCATTTGGTTCCTCTTTCCCCAGCTCTCCAGAAAGATCCTAAAGCAATGGGTTTAAGTTTGTCATGGCTCTTGAATTTTAGCTTTTTCAGGTCCTGGGGTGATAGATGGACCCACCAGCTCCACTGAAATGTAAGACCATCTGTGGTGGTTGCACTGTTTGGAATGGGAAGGGCTGAGCAAAGATCCAGTTCAAGCCTGTGCTTATGTGACTGTGTGACACAGAACTGTGGTTTATTTAATGGTTTTAGGTAAAATTCTTCTGTAATCAGCTTATTTCCTGCCTCTGGATATTTATTAGATATTTTCCCTTCCCATTATGATGGGAACAGCTCCAGCATATTTGAGACAACTGGGAGCACACTGGGATATTTAAAGATTCCCAGAACTTGGAGCAGTGCTCTGGGCTGCTGTGTGAGGGCTCTGCTGTGCTATGCTGAAATTGGCTCAGAATGAGGTACTTTTTATTATGTGCTGATTTTAAAGCTCTGGGCAGGCTGGGCCAAACCATGTAGTGCACTCATTGATTTCTAATTTCACTCAGCATGTTGATGCCAGTGATCCTGTAGGAGTTCCCACGGCTGAAGGCTGGCCAGTGAACATGAAGTTATCTTGGATATTTATAGGGTTCCTATTCTTGTAGGGCCTTTCTGGCTGTGCTTACTGAGGGAGGATGGGGAAAGGCTCTAAACACAGTTCAGGCTCCAGGACCTTTAGGCTGTTTAGTTGCAGTTTGTGGATTCTGGAATAGTAACTGAGTTACTCCCAGCTCTGTCTGCACTATAGAGTAATATATTCTGTGCAGAGAAACACAGGGCTGCTTGTGATTAATCTTGCAGATACCAAATGATGGGAGTAAATGTATTATTATTCAATATTTTCTACTTACTTTGCAGTCTGTGGAATGAAGCAGGTACTGCACTCATGCCTTTATCCAGGGAAAAGCTAACAAAGCAAGCCTATTAATCCCAGTTAAATGTCAGGAGTGTGCAGTTTTGACTTTTTTCTTTTTTTTTTCCCCTTGGAGCAATGAAGCCTGCAGGCAGGACGTTCTGGGACCTCGCTGCCCTTCTCTGAAGGTTAATGGTCACTTTATCTTTAGCCTGGTGTTTGCAGGCACTGGAGCCTTTTCCCCAGAGCTGCCCTGGGGTGATTTCCCTGTTACTGCTTCAGCCGGCAGGCAGGGAGATGCTATCAGAGCCACCTTCTCTTGGCAGTGTGTTCTTTCAGCCGCTGTTGACATTCAGGATGTGGATGGGTTTAGGAGTATTATTCCAGCTGTGGGAGTCTCTGGCTCTCCCTGTCCAAACCACGTGGGGAGCAGCTCTGTGTGCACCGGTGGGGCTGCAAAGCTAAGATACATGGGAAGTCATTACACTTGATGGCTGCTCACTGCACAAGCTTTAGTGGCTCTGTCGGGCTGATCTGTCTCCAGGGGAGCTTGGGGAGAGTGTTTCATAGATTCATAGATATTAGGGTTGGAAGGGAGCTAGAAGATCATCTAGTCCAACCCCCCTGCCTGAGCAGGGTCACCTAGACCAAGTCACCCAGG